>JAAAKG020001855.1:0-21774 GCA_010014905.2 Druon quercuslanigerum | reverse complement strand
CCAACTTCCTGAATGGAACACAGTAAATTGCCAATGAATTATATTTTATAGATTGATATCTATAAATGACACTAGTTAGTACATTTATTCAAACAGTATACAAAAAAAAATTATTATCAAGATTAGATCAATTTCAACCAGCCCTGAATCAGCGAGTACTCGAATGGTTTAAAGACAATATAAATGTTACAAATTGTTAGATGTCCGATCAAAGTGTGTGGTACCTGATTGTAAGAAGAACGACTGGTGATGCATGGTGAAATGATGAAATTTAGAATGCCCAAAAAGCAAAAAAATAAGCCTACAGGAAAACTTTAAACATCACAGGTCTTAATCATAAGGAAAGAAATAGACTTAAAAATTATTACAAACACAAAATAAGGATACTCAAATGACTAGTGAACAAAAGTAACGATAAAATTAGAGCAAAAGAAAAGAAGAAAATACAAAACGTCTTTGAAGAAAGCTAAAAACTACTTTAAAAAAAAATGAAGGGAAACAAAAGTACAGAATTTGTCAACAAGAGAAATAGTAAAGAGAAAATACGATGCGATGCATATGCGATACTAGACGCTTTGAGAGACTGTTTTATGGGACTATTTGACAGACGATATTGAAGGGTCGACTATAGGACATCTCTTGAATATGACTAAAGCGACAATCTCAGAAAGTTGACTCGAATGACTCGGACCGTCGCCTCGGTCCTCTTAGGCTCGCAGACCCGATCAATGTGAAGTGTCGAAATTAAAATTTAAGACGGTCGATTCGATTATCTCAGATAGTAGACGAGGTTACTTCGGATGGTCGATTCGATCATTTTATCGGGTCTTATTGATTTTCCTGAAGTGTTAATATAGAAATATAATAAAGGAAAATTCGACTATCGCAGAGGGTCGATTCGAAAATCTGATATAGTAAAAAGGACTATTGATGATAATGAAATATACATTTTTAAATTATTTAAAAACATTTTTTTTATTACAAGCTTTTGAGGGAGAAAACAATCCAAATTACAGGTTTACCGTATATTCAGTTGAGGTCCCTAAAATAACCTATTTTCAAGATTTGGTCTCTATGGGTACCCTGTTTGAGTAAGGCACTTTGAAAAACATTTTTTATATCAGAGAATTTCTGTGAGATATAACTCTTAAAAAAATAGGGGCTGCAACACAGTCACTTCTTCGAATGAAAAAAGCACATTAGTCACTTTTTATTCCATAAATTAATTCATTGAACACATACAGTTTTTTTTAGGTTAAGCCAAAGATTTTCCACACTTGTGAACAGACTTTTCAAAACTAAAGGTCAAAGCATCGGCAACAGTAATTTGGTGATTGTGAATTCTCTTTTGTGAAAGCTCGTTCGGCTTTAACGCACAAATTTTCATCACTTATCATGTTTCGCACTCGAGTATGTCCCTCAGGTTGCATCTCATTACCATAAATGTATATCCCTAACTTCAGCAACACAGACCTTATCAATTGAATTTTCTACCGCATCGTGTTCTACAACTCATTTGTGGTGCCTTATTGAATCGTCTCGTAATAATTTAAAAAAAGAATCTCTTCAAGCGTCTAAGGTCTAAAATCTAATTACAATAACAGTTCAGTGAAATTTCCATTATTGAGGGTGAAATTGTTGAATGAAAAAATGTAAATTTTGGATTTTCCATGATTTCTTATTCTGCCAAAATATGAATTTTAGATGTTTCATATCGTGCGTTATTTAGCTTAAAATGTTCTTTTTTTTGCATTTTTTAGAATTTTGTCAATTCTATAACGCTGGCCATTTTTTGTTTTGTGAAAAAAAAGGCATTAGGATAAATTGCTGAATTTTTAAATGGTATGAAGATCCGAACAAAAAAATTTTAAAATTTTGGAAAACGTTATCTCAAAATTTTTTTAAATGTTCAAACTTTTGAATTTTTATCCAGAATGGCTGGCTAACGAACTTGACCTTTAGTTTACGACATTAAAATAGTATACCAAAGGTCAATCTATTGGAAGTATTTTTTCACAAGTTATCGTGCTCACAGACAGACATACATACAGACAGACGGACATACAGATATATATAGAGACATATATACAGACATGCAGTCGTAATAACCTGTTTTTCGGATTCAGGCGCCTCAAAACGTGGACATTTAACAAAAACTGGGTGTATCAAATTTTACTCAAATCTAATACATTCTCTGGTGTGAATGGAGTCTAGGCGCCAAGGGGGTTCCCGCTACCTTTTTAATTCAGATAGACTTTTGAAAGTGTTCTTTATGCATTTTGGCCTGCTGAATATGAATTTCGTGGGGGGCTGTCCGCCCGAGTGACCAAAAAAAGTTATTAACAAATAATTGTTTAAACAATAAAAAAAGCATTTTATTTTTAAAAAGAAAATTCTGCCTTAATCTCTAAGCAATTCCGAAGCAATAACTCCTCTAGTAATTTTTTAGTACAATGCATCGTTTTTGCAGAAAAAATTTATAAACTTCTGAAAAAAGCGATTTTTGCTATTTTCCAGCTTCAATTACTCCCGATAGGCTTGATATTTTCCAATTCTGTTTGCAGATATAGAAAGTTCAAACTAAAATCTACAAGCTACAACAATTTGCTTTTTGAAAAAATGATATCTCCCAATTTTTTTTTCGGCTCCGAAAAACAGCGTTTGGTGACCCGTGAGTCAGCGCCCCTGCAAAAATCGCTTTTTTCAGAAGATTTTCAATTTTTTTAGTTAAAGCGACGCATCGTGCAAAAAAATTACTAGATGAATTTTCGCTTCAGAATCGCTTGTAGATTACGGTAGAATTTTTTTTATGGATGAAATGCATTTTTTATTGTTTAAACAATTATTTATTAATAAATTTTTTTTATCACTCGGACGGATAGCCACCCCCGAAATTCGTATACAGCGGGCCAAAATGTATAAAAATCACTTATAAAAGTCTATCTGAATTAAAAAGGTAGCGGGGACCCCCTTGGCACCTAGACTATCTAGAAAAAATGGGATTATAAATTTGATATTATATTTGTTTAAACAATGAAAAAAGAATTTTATTTGTAAAAAGAAAATTCTGCCTTAATCTCTAAGCAATTCCGAAGCGATAACTCCTCTAGTAATTTTTTAGTACAATGCATCGTTTTTGCAGAAAAAATTCTTAAACTTCTGAAAAAGCGATTTTTGCTATTTTCCAGCTACAATTACTCCCGATAGGCTTAATATTTTCCAATTCTGTTTGCAGATAAAGAAAATCAAAATTAAAACGTACAAGTTACAATAATTCGCTTTTAGGAAAAATAATATCGCCCAATTTTTTTTTTGGCTCCGAAAAACAGCGTTTGGTGACCCGTGAGTCTGCGCCCCTGCAAAAATCGCTTTTTTCAGAAGTTTTTCAATTTGTTTAGCCTAAACGACGCATCGTACGAAAAAATTACTAGATATCTTTCCGCTTCAGAATCGCTTGAAGATTACGGTAGAATTTTTTTTATGGAAACAATGCATTTTTTATGGTTTAAACAATTATTTGTTGATAACTTTTATTTATCACTTGGGCGGATAGCCCCCTTCAAAATTTTTCTTTAATTTTGAAACCTTTAAAACACTATGAAAAAAAATTTTACACAAAAGAATAATAATCAATGTTCCTTTGATTTAAGTGGAAGAAATTTTAATTTCAGCATTCTAAAATTTTTTTAAATGTTTCATTTAACTGAATAAAAAATCTTTTTTGTACAGTTAAAAAATTCTAAATCTATTTAAACTTCTGTATTACAAACTTATAATTTTATATTATTGTTTGCATGTATTAACAGTAAATCAAAAAATTTTAAAGAATTTTTAAACAAATAGAAAAAATTTTCTTTAATCTTGAAAAATTTGACTTTCCAAATCCAAAGAAAGGATGTGAGATATTTTACGATCAACATAAGTGTTTGCATGTGAGAAGCTTTTGCATGAGAAGCTTTTATATGTGTGCAGCTTTTTCAGGGTACTGAAATTTAATCAAAAAGAAAGGTCCTAAAACGTACCTGCTTACTATACAAATAGAACTTCGCATCGTTTGTTTTTTTATTTTTGAAACTGAAACGAATGAAATATAAATAAGCGGAAAGGCAAGCTTTACTTTTATAAATTACAAGATAACGAACATAGGATTTACGTATTATATAATCTCATGAAGAACCGGATCATTCCTTAGTTTAATTGTGAATCAAGTTCTTGATTAAACGATTAATCAGCTATTCCTCTAATAAGGAAAAAAATGAAGATTGTCCCTACTCTAATCTTCTCACTGGCGGGGATTCTTTCTTCTATTGGTAAATATAAAAATATATGTTTATACGGAAAATCGGGACTTTCCATATCCTTCTTCTTCTTCTTTCTAGTGGCTTCTTATATTGGGAAACCTAAAATTGAGCAAAGCGATCTAACAGTAATTTCAGGGCACGATTCTTCAGCAATAAAAATTAGTTTTGGTTGTGTGAATGGCACCCTTAAACAAGGTATCTTTTCATTTGGAAACAGTTTGACAAAAGGGAAAAACTGATCTAACGATTGTACTTTTATTTTATTTAAAAAACTTTCTTTTTATAAATTTATTATGTCTTTCTTATGGTATTTCTTTTTTCTTATAGCATCTCTTACTTAAAACTTTAACTTTTATCTATTAAACTAAAAAATTGATAATAAAATCATAATTTTGCAACAAAATCAACATATTATATAGGTCAAAATAATATTTTTCATGTTGACTTTTAACCGATTAAGACAACTAGTATATAATATTAATTGCTTCATTATATTAATTCAGAATTTAATTAAACATTTTAAAACTCCAAGGTAAAATAAAGAATGTATATTATTGCAAAAGTCTTGTAAAAGGCTCAAGTAAACCAAACCTTGTTAATTTTGAATTTGTGTATACTTAATTATTATCAGCATGCGACCTTGAGAAAATTTGTATATGGCGAAATAGGATTTAGATTAAAATTTCCTGAATTTTGAGTTTCGAAGTCTGTCTTATCAACAGATCATCGTAAAAATAAACTGTCCTTGGGCTTCAACAAAAATATAATCTTTCCGAAAATAGTATTCTTAATCATGACATTTAGACGAGAAAAATTATTCGGTTTCCTAACTGTAATTGTTTTTACAAAGGCGAAAGTTAAAAAAAATTAAGGTTAAAATTTTGTATTTAACAATAGTTATTAACCGTTTAACGTTTATGCTTTCTCTTGTAAGGAAAGTACCCTAGTTTTACCTCACCCCTGTTTTTTATTAGATTAGGATTTATCCAGATTAGGAACGTTTTTATAGAAAATTAAATTTTATGTTTTACATTTTATTTTTTTAGTTGTAAATTTATCTTTTTGGTTCCGAATTTTAGATAATTATTAAAAATCTTCCTCTCTTTATAGTAAATTAATCTTTTTATTAAAAAATTCATCTTTTTGGTTAAATATTTGAAAAATAGTTTTTAAAGATAAACTGCTTTTTAAAAAATTAGGAAACATTTTTTTCCTGTACAAAATTAACTTTTTTGTGAACAAATTTATCAAACGAGTCTTTAAAGTTGAAATAAATGTTAAAAAATAAAAAATTCTTTCTTTAAAATTCAACTTGTTGGTTCAGAATTTTTCAATTTTAATCAAGATTTGTCTTTTTTCGTAATAGGATAATCTTTTTGTTTGAAAATTTATCTTTTTTAATTGAAAATTGAACTTTTTGGTTGAGATTTTTTGAATATTACCACGAATTTGAATTACTTTAAAAAAAAAATGCTGCCTTAAAATATTGTGTTTTTGGCTTAGGTTTCCTTAATTTTATTGAAAATTCGTTTCTCTCCTAGTAACTTGATATTTTTTCTTAAAAATTTTCATTTTTTAGTTGAAAATTCAGCTATTTTGTTCATAATTCTTGAATTTTATTGAAAATTCAATTTCTTTATTGAGATCTCCTAAATTTAAACAAAATTTAGTCTTTTTATAGTAAATTAATCTTTTTGTTTATAATTTCTTTTTTTAAACGGAAAATGTAACTTTTTTAGAGAATCCTGGAATTTTATTGGAAATTCGTCTTTTTTGGTAGAAAATTTATCTTTTTTTTTTAAAATTCCTCTTTTTAAATTTAATATTTAACTTTTTGTTCGAGAATTCTTGAATTTTATTAAAATTTTTTCTGTTAGAAAGTAAATTAATCGTTTTGTTGAAAATAAAACCTTTCGTTATTTTTTTTTTTTAATTTAAGAAGTAGGTTGTAAATTTGAAATACTTTCTTAAAACTAAAAAAAAATTTTTGATGTCTAAAAAATTTCAATTTTTTGTTAAAAACTTAACAGCCAGGTGTTAAAGTTTACCTACTTTCTTCAAAAAGCATGTTTCTGTTATAGTTTAAAAATTTTAGTCAAAATTTCTTCTTATTGGTAGGAAACTAAACTTTTTCGATTGAAAATGCCCTTTTTTGGTTGCAAAATTACTTTGGTATTTGAAAATTTACCTATTTTATTTTTGGTCGAAAATGGTTCTTTTTTAATTAAAAATTAAATTCTTTGTGAAAACTGAACTATACAATGGTTAAAAATTCCTTTATTTGATAATTCAACTGTTTTGTATAGAAAATCCGTAATTTTTTCTTGAAAACTCAATAGTTTAAATTAAAAGATTAACTATATAGTATCAAAACGGTTTGTTGTTAATAATTATTTTTTCTTAAATTAAAAGTTTAAATGTTCCATTTTAAGTTAAAAACTTACATTCTTTAGTTTTTAGTTCTTGGATATCTCAAAAACGAAATAAAATTTTTTGATCATATAAACATCAGCTTATTTCTTGCAAAGAGGGCTCATGGGAAAAGAGTTGCGCTTTTGCGAAGTTACAAACCTTTCTTTTTACAAGGGCGAATGTGATTTTTTTCGTTTTTTGTGCATAAACTATTAGATTAAATAAATTACACTGAACATTGTACTGTTATTAGGTAAATAAAATAATAAAGTTCATAAGCTACGGGGTTTGAAATAAAGCTATTTCAAGGGATGATTTACCACTAAACTTAATTTATTACTTTTATTAAAATAATTGTATATTCTTTTTAAATTTTACTCCTAGAACGCTCATTCTTACATATATTTGGCACGCAAAATTAAGTAGCATCAGCAGTCTTATTTTGAGGATGGCTTACTTTCCCCATAAGGTTTATCTTTATTAAATTGTATATAAAAACAGTTTTTTCACATTTGTTTGTAGACTAGGGTGGATCGAAAAACGCGTTTTTTCTGTAATACAAAGCTAATAGCGCGGAAAACTTGCGCATAGTCGTCATTATAAAGGGCAAAATAAAAAATAAAAAATGTTTTCCAAATTTGAAATCGCGCAGACGATATACAGTTACCAAAAAATTCAAAATATCGGTAATTTTCCAAAACATGCAAAAATTGCAAAAAAAGAATCTTTTTTGTTCTATTAGTGAAAAAGTTGTTATTAAAAGTGTCCTTAATACATAAAAAAAATTAGACCCATTACTGTTTAACTGAATTCACGCAAAAGGCGGTTTGGATTGTAAAAAACGATATTTCATGATTTTCAACGATTTTTAAACATGGGCTAAAACCAATAAAAGTTGTATTTTTCATTTTTATTGGTGTAAACACCATTCAAAATAGTTTTCCTAATCCACAAACAATAATTTCAGACCTGTTATTCCTTAACTGTAACACATTAGGGTTTGTCATAAGACTATAACAAGTGATTTACAAACAAATTTATTAGCCAAACACATCATATTGCAGATCTCAGCTCATTTCAACATTTAATCTGTGCTGATATGACCCAGGACTACCTTTATCCTACCCAACCAACCAACCGGGATGAATTAAATTTACAATATTTACAGTAACTATTTACTTTGTACTATGCATGTGGTCGTTTTAGGCAAAAGGTTATTTACGTAGAAGCCCCTTTGAAATCTGACTTTGAATTAAATGTGGGCATCAACTGCCATGATTTTAAAGTAGCTCTAATATAACCATCTCGATTTTCATGCCCGCACACTTTTCCTGCTGCCTCTGTAACCAGTTTCACATACCTCTCAACTGTCTGGGTGTGGAATGGTAATTTGAGCTAGTTAAACACTGATAGAGATTTGTCTTTCACTAAAAAAGCAATATGTGATATAATATAATATAATATAATGTATAAAATAATATAAAAAATGTGAGAGACTTCAAAATACCTTCAATAAATTTTAGTGCAAACGACTATACCGAACTTATTGATTGGTCAATCTGCAAGATAACACCGGCGCCACTACTGTCCAAGATACCAACTGAAGATATTACTTCTTTATTGAAAGACAAAGTTCTACCAAAGTTTAACTACCTCAAATTCCCATTCCACAACCAGTCAATTGAGAGGTGTGTAAAACTGTTTACAGAAGCAGCAGGAAAAGTGTGCGGGCATGAAAATCGAGATTTTTATATTAGAGATACTTTAGAGTCAAGGCAGCTGATGCCCAAATTTAATTCAAAGTCAGAATTCAAAGGGGATTCTATGTAAATAACCATTTGCTCACAACGAACACATGCATAGTACAAAGTAAATAGTTACTGTAAATATTGTAAATTTAATTCATCCCGGTTGGTTGGTTGAGTAGGATAAAGGTAGTCCTGGGTCATATCAGCACAGATTAAATGTTGAAATGAGCTGAGATCTGCAATATGATGCGTTTGGCAATACATTTGTTTGTAAATCACTTGTTAGAGTCTTATTACAAATTCTAATATGTTAAATAAGCATTGATCAGAAATGGAAAATGGCGATTTTACGGGACTGTACAACTTACTTTTACTATCATTTAGAACTTTTGCGCGAATACAGTTAAGGAACAAAAGCTCTGAAAGTAATTTTTATGGATTAGGAAAACTATCTAGAATAGTTTTTACACCATTACAAATAAAAAATGCAATTTTTATGCGTTTTAGCACATGTATAAAAATCTTCGAAAATCAAGAATATCGGTTTTTTCCGATACATCCTGCAACTTTAGGCCTTTTGCGTGAATTCAGTTACACATAAATGTGTCCAATTATTTTTTCATGTATTAAGAATACTCCTTATAAAAACTTTTTCACTGTTAGAACGAAAAAGGTTTTTTTTTGTTGTAATTTTTGCATTTTTTGGAATATTACCGGTATTTTGACTTTTTTAATAAACTTAGACCTTCTGCGC
This sequence comes from Druon quercuslanigerum, assembly GCA_010014905.2. NCBI lineage: Eukaryota > Metazoa > Arthropoda > Insecta > Hymenoptera > Cynipidae > Druon > Druon quercuslanigerum. Next base: position 12,559 of record JAAAKG020001855.1, on the reverse strand, counting down.
GATTTCAAATTTTAATAAAAATTTATTTTTGTATTTTTTCATCTATTATGGCGCCTATGCACAAGTTTTCGGCGCTATGAGAATTGTATTACAGAAAAAACGCGTTTTTCGATCCACCCTATTGCAGACTGTCCAATATTAATCAGAATAATGTTTTCAAAATGAAAATGTAAAGCATATATTCTAATTAATTCACCAAAAGGAATAAATTGTATGTAGGGATAAATCACATTTGCAATGAATCATGTCAACTTTAATTTTTTAATTTTCCCAATAGCAATACAATATACGAGAAAATTCAGTTTATTTAAAAGCTTTTGTAAAAACATGTTTAAACAATCACATTGAACCTTGTGAAAAATAAGGAATGTAACCCGTTGGGATAAAAGTATTTTATATTATAATATATCTAGATAATTACACAATTTTAGCAATAAGGTTTCTTCTTCTGAAAATTGCGTTCAGTTAACATTGCTCGTTTTTGAGCTTGAGATAACTGAAATGAATTATTAAAGGCAGTACAAATTTTAAAAAAAACTTTCTAATTACTCCAGTTAAATCCCTTTGTATTTTTAAAAATTCTGGAAACGTTATGAAATTGATTAAATCCATATAAATCTTCTGAATTTCAGTGAAGGCTATGCGCTATCTTAGTCTATGATATCACATTACAACTTCCGAAATCCATTTAAAGCAAATTACATTCCTAGGGATACCGTAAGATTCATTGCAATTTTTTCAAATGGACAGTCGATACACACATCTATAATTTAATAAAAATAATATTTATGAGCGTAAAAGTCGCAATAATTAGTCTCGTAAAAAGGATACTGGTTTGAACAAAAAATACAAAAAAATGTTAATATTGAAGCATACCTGAGTCAAAAAGCGATGTAATATTTTATAAAAAAAAAATGTAATTAAAAAAAAAATTATTAAAATGAATCAAAAGCATGATTATATTTTCATGAATGTTGTGACAACCTGTGTTTAAATTACCAATTCTACAACCTTTTTTATATTCATAAATTCTACTTTTTAATCTCCTGCCAGATTTCACTATGTAGTGTGTATGATAATCAGTGCATTTTATTAAATTAACCACATTAGGCAGATTTTCTAGTGTTTTCCCATTTAAAAACAATATCATTTCATTCATTTTCGACTGTTGGAACTTAATTAGTTTTTACATTTTTGTATAAATTTGTTTTAAAAAAGTTTTCTATAGTGAATCTATAATCATCCCTGTTCGCTGCCACCATAAGATTGCGTTTATCAGCTTTTTCAAATAATAGATCTTTCTGAGTTTTTTTTGAAAATTTACAATATTCTCTGTTATTTTATTATTAATTTTAAATTTATTATTTCTGTTGTAATTACTATTTTTTAATGTAATTTAATAATTTTTTAGTTTTAATGAACACCAAATTTTTTTCCCAATTCTACTGATTTAGCAATTTCATTATTGGAACTTTTGAATACAATCATTTCTAATGTTAAATTTTAATTTTTCTAACGCCTAAGTAAGTAAATCAAAAAAAAATATAAAGAACATTAAAGAATATTTGTAAATAAACGATATTTTAAGTAATTAGAAATTTGACCTAATTCATAAATATTTTCAACTACGTCATTAATCTCGCAATTTAGCAATTTCCTTTCAGTGTTTTGTTTAGTATTTTCTCATTTAAATGTGACTTTAGAGTGCAAATTGTAAATTTTAAACTTATTCGTGTGATTCATAATATGAAAAATCAAAAGGACGAGACGACGTTAAAATTTAATCCATTTGTCCATGTCAATTCTAACATTTTCACCATATTTTGTCGAAATATAAGAAAGGTATCTTATTATTACCAGTACGTTACTGACCTTGTAATTACAAATATACAAAACAATTGTAGATACAGCTGATCCATAACTGTTCCAAAACTGATTCAAAAAAATGCAAGCAAGAACCTATTCTAGGTTAGTGCAGAATGTCTGTGTCTTATAAGAAAAAATTTCAAAATGTGACTTATGAAATTCGGATGAATAATCAAAACAAAAATTACATTGAGTTAAAGCAGACACCGATATTTAGTTCTTCCTTGGAAGAGGTGAAAAAACGCAAACTTTTGGTCTAAAAAAATTTTTGCGTTTTGATATTTAAAAAAAACTAGTATATATCAGGGTAACTTTTGAAATAATTAAAATAGAAAAATACTATATGAGATGCTTCTGTTTATGAAGAAACGCGACGTTCGACTTTACACATTATGTAAGATCAAGTAGCCTATTAATTATGTACGTTGAAACAGACTGAATAAGAAATTTCTCTTGAGTTTAATTGTTTAACTTATTAGTATGATTTTTGGTTTATAATGGCATATTTTTGATTGCACAAACAAATTTAAATGCTACAATATTGTCCCTGCAGAGCTGTGTATAATATTGTTTGCAGAGACAGCTGTGTTTCTGCTGATTATTTTGTCGCAACTAACAGTTGTAAAATATTGATTCCTCTCTTTAAAGGAATACAAACAGAAAACGAAAAAATGCCGAAATCAGTTCTCAGCATAGGCAGTAGAATAAAAAGTTTTTCTATCCAACGTTTTGTAGGATTAAAAAGTATTCAAATGTGAGCCTACGTTGGTTTCAGATTGTTTTTGTATCAGATCATTAGAATAACATCTCAAAGGATCTTTTTTTACAAAGGAATTCTGTGCAAAAAGTTTTTCGGGACTGACGTACATGAATAGATTCACAATTAGCTCTAAATATGATCACAAGGGTATATGATATATCTATAAGCGATTGTCTACTGTTAGAAAAATGTTAAGCTCTCTTTCTGTTTGCAGATATGAGTTCACAGTTTGATTCTTTACCTAACGGCAACCCCATTCCTGATGTTCCTCGTTTCGGAAATTCTCATCCTCCTGCGCGTCAACTTTCTACAGGAACGCCTTTTGCTCCTGCTGAACCTTCTTTTCGTGTAAGATCCAGGTCTCCTTCTGCCAGATCTCATCCTCCGGCTGGGTATCGCGTACTTGGTTTTAAAATTGAACAACTTAGATTTATTCGACTTATCCCCTATACGCATCCAGACCTGCTATTCGAAGTTCGAAGATACAATTTTCCTGCTAATAAGCCACTTCAATTGAGACGCAGACAACCCATGCCAACTGAAGAGCAAAATGTTCTAACAACACCGGTTGGCGATGTAGTTGCTATATTGGAGGATAGTAGATATTTTATTGGAATATATACAATAAGAAATTTCGTTCAAAGACGGGCCAAAATAAACATTTACAGTGGTGCGGTTGAAGTTATGACTCCAGAAGAAATAAAGGAATTTCACTTGGGAAAAAATTTCTTAGTTAGCAGGAATTTTAGAATAGTAAATGTAAACGACAGTTCCACACGATAGGAATTGATTTAAATAAAGCTTGACTCAAATTTTGCATGGTTTTATCTAAATCAGCTTAAAAATGTTGCAGGTCTCTCTTTTCCATAAAAAGAGGTTAGAAAACTTATTTTTCATTTTATAAGGAAAATATTTAGCGAGGAAAATAAATATAATTTTAATTGATGTGTGAACAGATTTTCAAAATAAGATAAACGAAAGCACAGATAGGGGAACTTGGGAGGCGCTTATACGAAAGAAAGATATAAAGGGCACACGGACCTACTTCGGGATATCATTGGTAGATGTGCAATCAAAGTGTGTGGTACCGCGGCTGTAGGAAGAGAGTCTGGTGATGTATGGTGAAATAATGAAATTCAGACTGCATAAAAAGCATTGTTTGACTAGTGAACGAAAGTAACGATAAAATTAGAGAAACAGAAAAGAAGAAAATACAAAACGTATTTAAATAAAGCAAGAAACTGCTTTACAAAAAATAAAGGAAAATAAAAGTACAGAATTTGTCAACAAGAGAAATAGTAAAGAGAAAATACGATGTGATGCAGACGCGATACTAAACGCTTTAAAAGACTGTTTTATGGGACTTTTCGACAGACAATATTAAAGGGTCGACTATAGGACATCTCTTGAATATGGCTAAAGCGGCTATCTCTAGAAGGCTAAAACAAGAGGTCCAATTCGACAATTTCAGAAAGTTGACTCAAATGGCTCGGACCGTCGTCTCGGTCCTCTTAGTCTGGCAGATCTGATCATTGTAAAGGGTCGAATTTGAAATCTCAGATGGCCGATCTGATTTTCTTAAACATTCAACTCGATCGTATCAAATGGTCGATTCGATTATCTTAGACAGTAGACGAGGTCACTTCGGATGGTCGATTCGATCATTTTCAGATAATCCTCTTGATTTTCCCAGAATGTCAATATAGAAATATAAGGAAGGAAAATTCGATTATCGCAGTGGGTCTATTCGAAAATCTGATATAGTAAAAAGGATTCACTTTATTAATTACTTTACTTTATTAATTCACCTTATTATTTATTTTACTTCATTAATTCACTTTATTTGATTTTTAAATTTAATTGGATTTTTTATGAAATTCATCTAATTTTTCTCATTTTTTTAAATTTATCTAAATACGCTCAAAATTGATTGTAATCAAACAAATTTTTTCGATTTCTAATATTGTTATATCTTATTTGAATGATTTTGAATTGAACATGAATTGGTTTGTTATCATTAGTCACTTCTTGTTTTAGAAATTAGCAGAGTTTCAAAGATTAAAATCTTTTTTTGGAATTAACCCTGAATTTTTTTAAATTCTTTGGAATTCTCTTCAATTTTTCTAAAAAGTTACTATATTACCTCCAAGAAAATTAGATTTAAATTTTTAATATGTGACATTAACTATGAATCCGTTAAGTGAATATTAAAAAGCAGTAATCACTTTACACTGTAATGGTGGGTAAGATTTTTTTTAAATAGATCTACGAGTTTGTTATCCTAATTACAGTTAATTCATAATTCCACTTTAAATTTCCACGCGCATGATTGACGCGCAAAAATCAAGCAATTGGCCATACGCTATGGCTTATCTGCTCCTTCGTAGATGGTCGAAATGAGTGAAAACGAGATCCTCGAATTGACCATCCCGAAAAGGATTACTCAGTAATCCCTGATAGTCGGTCTGATCTTTTTATAAAAGTAGGACTGTCCATAATATGAGAGTATCTTTAACTATCTCGAAAAAAATTTGGAAGGACCGTTCGACCCTCTAGAAAGACTGTCTGGCTCTCTAAATTTCAACCCTCTAACTTTAACCATCCATTTTTCTCTTTGTGACTGCTTAGTTTTTCCGGGAAAACATTCTCTACAACTCTTCTATTTCCAATAAACAAAAATAACTAAATAATCTTTAAATATAACTATTTGTTACAAAAATTTGTTCTTGCAAAAAATTGTTCTAGCGATTTGGAGCCATAAAATAAGCCATAGAATCCATAGATAAATTTGCTTTTAAAATTGGAAACATTAGAGTTGTAAAGAATATTTCCCGAAAAAGTAAGCCATCATTAATTTAAATGCAATCATTTTTTAAAAAGTCGTAAGAAGTATGGCGCTGAAAAGGGATCAGCCCACGGAGGCGCTGATATCTTAAGTGTGAGTGTGTGCAAGCCGAGACCGAAGTGACGAAGACCGGTCTCAGAAGTTTATGGGGTACATTGTAAATTTTGTTGGTGGCCATATCTCAAAGAATCGAGTAATCAAGTTTTCAAGAATTTTTGCCCTAGTTCTTGTCTAGGTATTTGACATTCAACACAGCTGCTGTGTTTGTTTGCATCTTCGAGACCCACCGATTGACGTTTTGTGTAAATTTTGCATGCCCAAGAATGTGACAAGAAAAAAATTACGACATGGTTTCAAATCTAAAAAGAATTATATAGAACAAATAGAAACAACTTTTTTTTAGAATATAGACGGTGACCCATTTTAATCTATAATCCCAAATATCTTGCAAAATACTTCACCTACGAAGAAACGGTTTACAAAAAGGTTGAACAGGTCCGAGGGGAATATTTTATTTTACCATCAATTTTGACCTAGAGCTTAATTTTTAAGGTCAATTGGAGGTAGGACCCATTTGTATAACGAAAACTCGTATTTTTGACTGTGGATTCAAAAAGAGCAGGAAATTCCACGTAAAAAATGACCTGTGGAAAAATGATTCTTGTAACCTTGAAAAGATAAAAAATTAAGGTCAAATATCTGAGAAAGGACCAGATGCCCTTTTTCTGAATTTTCTTGGCTTTTCTGGGTGAACAAACATTCAGGATGCCTCACGAAATTCACCTTGACCCTAATGACCTCCAGGTCCATGAAAACCAAGTCACAAAAACCATTGTTCGACACATAATTTTTTACTTGAAAATTCCCGCTTTTTTCAAATCCGCAGTCAAAAAAAGGGGTTCCTTTTTGACATGAAATTTTCCACTTGTTTCAAATCCGAAATTAAAAAAGGGGTTCTTATTTAAGAAAAGATTCTTACCTCCATTTGTCCTTGAAAATTAACCTCAACGTCAAAATGTATGGTACAGTCAAATGTCCCCCTCAGTCCTGGTCAAACTTTGTTTAAACCATATTTCTTCGCAGGTGAAGTATTTTAGAAGATATTTGGAATTATAGATTAAAATTGGTCACCGTGCATGAACGCCTCCATAAAAATATTACAACAGCCAATTATTTTGAAAATCGTTATGGTTGCAGTTATTAATTTCTAAGAAACTTTGTTCTCAGACTAAAAAAACAAGGCGAGCTTTTTCTAAACCGCGGCTATCGCAATATTTTTTATATAAAGACGTAACTCCCTTGTTGCAATTCATAGAATTGCTTACGTGCACTTCAGATTTTTGGAACTTACTTTTCTCAAAACCACGTTCTTTACGGCTGCACCAATAGCATCAACCATGCCATTCCCGTGAATTCAATATAAGAAATATCCACATCTGCATCAAGATAGCACAAATTTAAAATTACAAAACTGCTACAACTGCTAAAGCTTTCCAAAAAAATATAAATCTCGAAAAAAAACGAAATTGGGTTTTGATATGAAAACGGATTTTTTATGTAGAAATGTCCAAACACTATGTTTGACATGGTTCAGATCATCAGTGATTATCGAACAGATTCTAGTTTTTCGATGTACGTGAAAATAGTCGCTTGTATAAAAATTTTATTCTCGTTACGCTTTGAGATGCTAAGCGTATTTTTAGGCTTTTCCAGTAACATTAACACTAACATTAACATTAAAAGTGACGCTACAAATGGGTCAGTTAGGTTTTTGTATTCAATTTAAAATTTAAAATAGTGTTTTTGACTGAGAAAATAGTATGAAATTAATTTATTACGGTTTCTTTGGGTAAAAAATGTTACATAGTTTAATTCTTTAAAATTTTAAAGAATTTACTTTTTTGTATTAAATAGTTATTGAAGTTTCAATCTAAGACTGGACTTACGTTTGGGCAAAAGGAGACTAGATAAAACACTTTTGTTGACCTCCTGGAAAACATACAAAAGAAAAGAAAGTTTTAAAAAAATGTTATAACTTGTCATATAACATCAACACTTTTTTAATATAATCCTGAAACTAAGCGTTAAACCACGAATAGGTACCTATAGGACGAAATGGTTTGAAAGTAAGAAGAATGCCGAAAATGTGAAAAAGTAGCTCATGGATTCTTCACTAGGAAAACGCGCCAGCACACAATGAAAAAAACTATCCAGCATTTTGTGGCGAAAAAATGCCAGTATTGGAATTTTTTGGTCCTTTTTTCTGACATTTACCATTGCTTGCAATAGTATTAAATTCCTATGAAGTGGTTTCAGTATCGGGAACTGGACTAATTTGAAAGAGATAAAATGTCCATTGAGTAATTTTTAAAATAAAAATTTAGAGAGCATGATTCCGGTAATTTAATAGTCACATCTCGTAATATATTTTATGATCGAAACAAGGCTCTGCATGTGAGAAGCTTGTGTAGGTGGATACCTTTTGATGGGTTATGAATGTATAAGAAAAAAAATTACAAAAAACAAATCAACCTGATATGCACATTGTGCTTCGCAGCGGTATTTTAAAGCTTTAACCTAATTCGAACAAAATATCTGATCATTTCGAAAAGACAAGATTAACGTTTATAATATATATGGCAAGGACTATAGGATTTATGTATTACATAATCTAAAAAGGCTCTAGAATATTCCTTAGTTTCATTAAAAATCAAATTCTTGATTAAAACATTATTAGGTTTTTTCTGGTGAAAAAAGATGATGATGGTTCTTACACTAATTGTATCCTTGTCGGTGATACTCAGTTTAATTGGTTAATATAATAATATAATGTATCTATAATTGTAAGTAAATTTCTTAACACTATAATCATTCATATTTCGAACAATTTGCGAACCTGCACATATGGGTCACCTCTAACTATGCGCCCTGAAACGTAAACGTGTAAAAACTGTATATATTCTCGGTTGGGAGTGTTACTCATAGAGAATTACACGTATGATATCCGGCTAACTGGTGTGCACCTGCACATATGAAAAACTCTCAACTTTGTGTGTTGGAATAAAAATGTTACCATATGTACCTGCGCACAGTTTGAAGTGTACTATTGTGAATGTGGGCCTAGTGGGTTTTTTTATTTGTTAAATTTGAACATACAGAGATGGTAGTTTATGAATGATGCTCCTGAGAAAAAAGCGCACTCCCAACTGTGAACGTGGAAATTTAGAGATGCACTTATGGTACCTTCTTATTTGCTGTTCAGTTTTACAGATCTTAGTACCATATTTGAGGAGGTGCTAAGCAAAAGCGCATGAGTCACAAAATTAAAAAAATTGAGTTACGGTTATGTTTTTGATCTTTCCCATTACTGATATCGCTTAGCATAGTCAAAATCGAGCTAAACATTACGGGTCCCTCTGAAAAAACATCGGAATGTAAGCAGTTCCAAACGAAGTTGCACAGGTCCAGGATGGGTTTTTGTCCATACTGGAAAGTTAGTTCCAGTGGACTTACGCACGTCACCCGTGCATAGATGTACACTTCCCGTCCGAAATAATTTCATCTAAAGCAGGCTCGTTTTTAATCTGAATATATTTTGGAGTAATGCAGAGTATTTTTCTTACGAAAAATATAATTAAAGAAGTAAGCCTACGAAATTCGTACTGATCTTTAAACCTAACAGTACACTGAGTTAAAGTTGAAATGGGCATTCAGACATTCCGAGAAAGACGTGAAATTGTAATTGCGTCTATATCAGAATAGCTTTTCAGGTTAAATCGATTTTTAATGAAAACAAATGTTTTCTAATTTTAATATATAAAACGTTACATAAAATGTAGCTTTTGGTTCTTAGAAATTTTCTATCAAAGGTTTTCTAGAAGAATTGCTCATGATATACCAACATGCAATTGTCTACTTTCAGAACTTCTCATTCTCTTGAGGGTCAACTTTCTACGGAAAGGCTTTTTTCACCTGCTGCGCTTTCTTCTCGTTTAAGGTCCGGGTCTCCACATGCCAGAACTCCTCCTTCGTCTGTGCCTAGCGTAATTTGATATGAATTTCATCAAATTAGGTTTATTGGACTTATTCCCCATGCGCATCCTCACCGGCTGTTTAAAACTCGAAGATACACTTTTCCTGCCGATAAGCCACTTCGATTGAGACGCGGATGACTTTGTTTTTTTCTTTATCTTTCACAGTGTAATAATTAATATACAGTTGTAATTTCTATTCATTTTCTAATCATTTTCTTCGAGAATGAATCACATTGATTATTGTAGGCATGGCCTTTTCCGGGTTTGTGATGTTCTTTATTTAAATATTGCCGACATGTTTCGACTCGGATCCGAGTCTTTTTTGAGGTGAGTTCTATAGGATACAATACGCTATGAAGAAATTTTTGTAGTAAAAGCTTAGTTTCTTCCAGTTCTCAACTAAACAAACAGTACTTTCGTCATAGTTTCGTTCGAGCTATTAATAGTATCCGCTGGTTGTCATTTTGATGTTCAAGGTTTTAGGCCAGTATATAGATGTTTTTGTTTTTTTCCAGCACTTAGAATGATTAGAAACTCTTGAATAAATGATAAAATGAATGCTTAAAAATCATCTATATGCTAGCCTAAAACCTTGAACAGAAAAATGACAACTAGCGGATAATATTAACCATTCGATCAAAAATATGACGAATATACTGTTTGTTTAGTTAAGAACCGAAAGAAACTATGCTTTTCCAAAACTAAATTTTTTCACAGTATATTGTACTCTTTAGAACTCGCCTCGAAAAAAACTAAAAACCGAGTCAAAATATGTCAGCAATATTTAAATAAAGAACATCAAAAAATCGGAAAAGGGCTTCACTACAATAATCATTCTAAGCACCGGAAAAAAATTAAAAGAACAAGGAATCGCATTGATTGATGGAGGAGGTTATATGAAACTAGAATACACAAAGAAAAATTTTTCTTTTAATTGCCAATTTCAAAAGATGTTTTAGGTAATGATTTATTTTTAAAATTTTACTAAACGTTATATTTTAAGACTTTCCGGTGATTTCTTTATTTACTCCTTACTTGCTTCATTACAATTTTTTCACGCTTTTTTAAGTTTTCTGATTTTACCTGTTTTTTTTTCATTATGTAATTATTGTATTTAAATTTTTTAAATAATTTACAATAACAATTCTTCACTACAGGTTTGAAAAGGGACCACCCTGAGTCGGAAACTATGCCATTTTCAACTGAATTTTTTTGAACTTTGACACTAAAAACTTATTTATATACCTGGAATAAAGTTAAGATATTTTCTATTCTTGATATTTTGAGATCAATTTTGTATTTAATAATATTGCCAGTTTTAAAATCGCTCAGTTCTAGAAAACAAAAAAAAGTATAAATTCAAAAGCAATTTTTCTGCTGGATTTAGAACTTGCTTAAAATATGAACAAATATATTTCTTTGATTAAGTAAAATACACGCAATCTGTAAGAAGATTAATACACTTATTGCTTATCAGCTTCTAAATCAAGCAAAAGCTTTTTGTTTCGATTTAATTATTATATCTTATTGTTTACTTTTAATAACAGTGCACACAGTAATTTCGCAGAAATTGTTTAACTAATGAGTATCAAAATTGAATCAGGCAAGAATGTCCGAAACAAAATCTGATAAGAATTAAAGTAAATGTTTCTTGAAGACAAGCATGACGTTTTCAACATATGAGATAACAACCATATGACGTATTAACTATATAATCCAAGGAATCACTAGAACATTCCTTTGTTTAGTTGTGAACAAGATTCTTGGTTAAAACATTATACCATTTTTTTCTGACTAAAGAAGATGACGCTTGTTCCTATATTAATCTTATCCTTGGCGGTGATTCTCAGTTCTATTGGTAAGTAAAATGATATCATAATAATATATATATATATATATAATTGTGAGTAAAGTTCTTAAAGCCAGAAGAATTCATACTTGACCAATTTAGTATGCAATTAATTTTATTGGCTGTTTTCTGCTAAACTTTGATTAAGTTTTTCAGAAGAAAAGTACAAATTCATTTTCTAATTTCTGTAAACCTACCTGGACGGGACATATATGTTACCTTTCTAATTGCTATTTAGCGTCTGATGCAGTTTGATATAATTGAAAAATTTATCTAACGATAGTACTTCTATTTAAGTTCAAAAACATTGTGGTTAAAAATTGTACGTGGATTCTTTGATTTCTCAGGATAGTATCAGCAAAATTGAAAATAAATTTGTTATATAAATATTTAGCTCAATTTTTATATGTTATTTGACCAGACATCTAGAGTTTTGTGTCTTACTTCAAAATTTACCTTTTATTTAGTGAACCAAAAAAGCTATATTGAAATCAGAATTTCAGAATAAAGTCAAGATATTTATTTATTTATTTATTTATTTATTTGAAAATAAGGAAGCCCAACAGTTCAAAGAACCAATTACAGGGCTACAAAGATGTACATTATGTACAGTAATATATATACATGTGAGCACGCAGGCAGGCTTTTATTACGTATTTGTGTGTTCAAAAAAATCATGCATAACTTGCATGAATTTTCCTAGAGACATATAAAATAAATCTAAATTCTTATTAATTAGCATGATCTTGTTTGCGCAGTTACACATATTGAAAATCGGAGAGGCATTACTCATTGATTTCGAGCAATAGAACATCGGCGAGTTTCTAGAGTTAAACTGCGGTACATTTATCGGAATACGTTCAAGTAATGATGGACAATCGATTAATCCTCGGATAATTTTGAACAATGTTTGAATACTTGTGAATGAGCGTCTATCTTCGAGAGCCCATATATGGAATCTATTGCGTAACGCCTGATGGTCAGATCCTCGTGGAGGGTAAACTTTATCCTCCTTAAACGCTAGAAATTTGAGAAAACGCCTTTGACAGCTTTCAATAGCAGCTATATGCTTTTTTGTATGTGGGGACCATATGATAGACGCATATTCAAGTTTCGATCTAACAAGTGAACAAAATAATGTCATAAGCGAATTTGTTGTTTTAAAATTTCGACATGCTCTCATCAGAAAGCCAAGAGTTTTATTT
>JAAAKG020001844.1:7178-21775 GCA_010014905.2 Druon quercuslanigerum | reverse complement strand
TGAAAATTTGTAAAGTTTATTGATTGATTTTTTAATTTAGAGCTTTAAAAATGATAAAGTTTCAGAATGAAAAATCATTTTTAATTTTCCTAAGAATCTTAAGAAAATTTTTTTATTCTTTTGAAGCCTCTCACAATTCTTAAAAATATTCTAAATTTTTTGTTCGTAATCTTGTCAAGTTCTAGATTTAATTTGAATATTTTTTAAACTTTTAAATATCTCCTAAAATTACTCAAATTTTTTATACAAATAAGTGTTCCAATTGTTACTTATAAATTTAAATTTTACGGTTTTTTAATATATCTAGCTTAAAGTAAATTATTATAATTCTGAAAATTTGTAAAGTTCATTGTTTAATTTTTTAATTTAGAGCTTTAGAAATGATAAAGTGTATTTATATTTTTGGATTTTAATCTAAATATTTGAACTCTATATTTTATAAAAGTTCTAAATTTTTTTCATACGAATTGAAAAACTCATAAACTTCAAAATTCAAGAGTTAAAAGTTTATTTTTTATTTGAACTTTGTGCAGGAAGTGACCGGGAATGTACTTTTTTTATTTGTTAAATAATCCAATTTGTAATAATTGAATTTCAATTTTAATTTGAATAAATTATTGATCCAGCAGGTGGAGGTCGAAGAATTGGAAAATGCCTTCGAGCAGTTGCGTGAATTGAAAGCCTTGAGGGACACAATATTGAAACTGGAGCCATTCCTTGGAGAAAAACTGCCAAAGCAGCCGAAGGGCGAGGGGGAGGTGGAGGAGGAGGGGGAGGGGACTAAGGAAAGCTCAGAAGCGGAAGGATCGCAGGAGTCGCCGGCCAGGTTGGACTGGACCCAGGATCCAGCGCTGAGAAATGCCTGGATGAAGGCTATGATCGCCCAGGCGAAAGACTCGGATTCTGTCGAATCGGAATCGAGATTGGGCGAGGATAACGATTACGAGGGCTGGAATGGCGAGGAGGAGCAGATCGAGGAACCGGTTCAAGAACCACTCACTCCAGAGCAACAAGAAGGTACCTATTTTTTTATTTTTGTTTATTTTTTTAAAATTAATTACACTATTTTATCACTATTTCATTATTTTTAATTTAAAAATACTTTTGAATTTCTTCCCTAATTTGCTATATAGTGATCTCAATGACCGAATAGAGAACGTGGAAAATTTTGAATTTTTTAACCAAAAAATGAGCTTTTAAGAAAAGTGCTGATGCTTCAATCACATTGATTACTTTTTAAAGAAAAAGATGAATTCTCAAGATATTAAACGTGAATTTTGCGAGAAAAGAATTGAATTTTTAGTTGCATTTTCTAGCTGAGGATACTAATTTAAACATTTTTTTTTAAATTTTAAATTAAACAGGAGCCAAGATGAATTTTCGACAAAACAGTTAAAATCTTCAAGCTGAAAATATGAATTTTTTAATGAATAGTTTCAACTTTCTACAAAAACAATTATATTTTCAAGCAAACAAAAAAAAAGAAGTTTCTGCAAAACTGTTGAATTTTTACTTTAAAAAGTTAATTTTCAACCGAACAGTTGAATTCATACAAAAATAGTTTACTTTTCAAACGAAAAATTTAATTAATTTTCAAAAAACATAAAGAATTTTTAACGAAAAAAATTAATTTCGAACAAAATAGTTGAATTTTAAAATAAATAGTTTATGATTTACCCGAATAATTTAATTTTGAACCAAATCGTTTCTTTTTCTACCAAATTATTGAATTTTAAAATAAAAAAAAAGAATTTTCTAAAAAACAGTTAAATTTTCAACCTGAAAATATGAATTTTCAACAAAAAGTTCATTTGCGACCAAATAGTCGAATTTTTAATAGAACAGTTGAGTTCTCGGCAGATAAGTTAATTTTCAGCCAAGAGAGATCATTTTTCAATAAAAAAAAATGAATTTCGAACAAAGCGGTTGAATTTTCACTTTAAAAAGTTATTTTTCGACCATAAAGTTGAATTCGTGTCAAAAAATAGTTTATTTTTCAACCGAAAAAATATAAATTTTTAACAACAAAAATACATTTTTAGTGAGAGTAAGATGAATGTTCAACAAAAAGTTTAAATTTTCGACCAGAAAAGATGACTAAGAATATAATTGAATTTTCAAAAAATATGAACAATTTTTAACGAAAAAAATGAATTTCGAACAAAATAGTTGAATTTTAAAATAAATAGTTTATGATTTACCTGAATAGATTAATTTTTAACCAAGTCGTTTCTTTTTCTACCAAATTATTGAATTTTAAAGTAAAAAAAAAGAATTTTCTAAAAAACAGTTAAATTTTCAACCTGAAAATATGAATTTTCAACAAAAAGTTCATTTGCGACCAAATAGTCGAATTTTTAATAGAACAGTTGAGTTCTCGGCAGATAAGTTAATTTTTAGCCAAACAGTTTAATTCATACCAAAATAGTTCACTTTTCAACCGAATAATATGAATTTTTACCAACAAAGATACATTTTCAATTTAAAAAAAAGATGAATTTTCAACAAAAAGGTTAAATTTTCGAAAAAAAAAAGGTGACTAAGAAAATAATTGAATTTAAAAAAAATATAAACAATTTTTAACGAAAAAAATTAATTTCGAAGGTAATAGTTAAATTTTCAAATAAATAGTTTATGATTTACTCGAATAGTTTATTATATTTATTATTATTATTTCGATAGAAAAGCAAGAAATATTAATTTTTTACAATAAAAGATCAATTTTCAGTTCAAAAAAGATAAATTTTTAAAAGGACGGTTGAATCTTCGACCAAAAAAGATGAATTTAACAAAATAATTCAATTTTTAACAAGCAAGATCAATTTTTAACAGAAAAAAATGAATTTTATAACAAAATAGTTTAATTTTCAAATAAATATTTTAAGATTGACCAGAATAGATTAAATTTCAACCAAGTCGTTTTATTTTCTACCAAATTATTGAATTTTCAAGCCAAAAAAAAAGAATTTTCTACAAAAAAGGTTCATTTTTATTTCAAAAATATAAGTTTTCTACAAAAAAATTTAACTCTAAACCCAAATAGTCGAATTTTTAATACTTAAACAAAATTCTTAAACAAAATAATTGAATTTTCAACAAACAGGATTAATATACAAAAAATGAGTTTCAAATAAAAAATTAACGATTGACCAGAATAGTTTATTTTTCAACAAAATCGTTTAATTTTCTACCAAATTATTGAATTTTCAAGCCCGAAAGACGAATTTTCTACAAAACCGTTTAATTATGAATTCAAAAATCTAACTTTTCTTCTACCTGCTATTTTAAACAAACAAAAAAATGAATTTCGAAGAAAATAGTTGAATTTTCAAATAAATAGTTTATGATTTTACCGAATAGTTTAATTTTCCACAAAATCGTTTAATTTTCTACCAAATTATTGAATTTTCAAGCCTAAAAGGAGGAATTTTCTACAAAAAAAAGTACAATTTTGATCCCAAAAATATGAATTTCAACAAAAAAGTTGAGTTTTTGACAGGAAAGCCTTAAATATAAATTTTTTTTAACGTAAAAGATCAATTTTCAATCCAAAAAAGATAAATTTTTAAAAGGACGGTTGAATCTTTATCCAAAAAAGATGACTTTAACAAAAAAATTCAATTTTAAAAAAATAAATATTTTAAGATTGATCAGAATAGTTTAATTTTCAACCAAGGCGTTTAATTTTCTACAAAACTATTGAATTTTCAAGCCAAAACGACGAATTTTAAAGAAAACAGTTTATTTTCTTCCAAATAGTTAAATTCTAAACCAAGAGGAATAATAAAAAATGGAATAATTAAATTTTCAGTTAAAACCATTCATTTAAAAACAAAAAAGTGTAATATATGGTAGATAAATTTGTAACAAAATACATTAATTTCCAACCAAATAGTTAATTTTGCTACTAATTTTCTATAAAATAGTTGAATGTCAACCACAAAAATGTGAATTTTGAACAAAAAAGGTTAATTTTTAACTAAAACCAAATTATCTTTACCTGAATAAAAGAATTTTTAACTAAAAAATATGCAATAAAAAAAAGTTTCTACAAAACAATTTAATTTTTATACCAAACTGTTAAATTTAATTACAAATTGTGTTACATTTTCAATTTAAAAAATGAGTTTTTAAAAAACAAAAAAAATAAGTTTAAAATAAAATGATGAATCTTCAACAATAAAAAGGAACTTTTTAAATTGTTGACATTTCAATTGTTTGAAATGCAATGTATTTTGTTTAAAATTAATATTCTTGGGTAAAAATTCAGTTTTTTTTTTGGTTAAAAATTGAACTTTTTGGTGAAAAAATAATCAATTTTGTAACTATTCAATTTTTAGTTGACAATTGATCGTTTTTAGTTTATAATTTAACTATTTGGTTAAAAAATCGTCGTTTTTGGTAGAAAAATAATCATCGTGTTTTACAATTTATATTTTTATTGAAAATTGAATTATGTTGGTGCAAATTTAAACATTTTATTTAAAAATCGTTTTGCTTATTAAATATTTAAACACTTCATTTTTATTGTAAAAATTCTTGGCGGCCAATTAATCTTCTTGGTTAAAAATTAATTTGTTTGATTATAAATTTAATTATTTTGTGAATTAATAATCTACTTTGTAGAAAATTTAACTGTATTGTGGAAAATTCGTGTTTTTAGGATATTATTTTATTTAATTTAACTATTTAATTTTCGTTTTTAGTATATAATTCAACTATTTGATTAAAAATTCCAGGGTTTTGTTAAAAATTCGTCTTTTTTGATAGAAAATTAATCATCTTGTATAAAGATTTATATTTTTATTAAAAATTGAACTATTTTTGTGAAAAAATTAACCATTTTCTTCAAATTTATTTTTTTTTATATTAACTCTTTACGTGAAAAATAACCCATTCCGTTTTTGATTCTAAATTAATCTTTTTCACTTAAAAATTGATCTATTTTGGTAAAAAATGAATTTAACTATTCCATTTTTGATTTGTAAATTTAACTTTTGTATCAGAATTTTCTTAAAAATTGTTATTTTGTGATCAAAATAATCTTCTTGCTTAAAATTTCATCTTCCAGGTTGAAAATATGTTGTTTGTTTTTTGTTCAAAATTATTTTCTCCAGCAACCGTAAATTTAATTTAAAATTAAAAAATTGATCTTTTTTAGTTGAAAATTTAACTATTTTTTAAAAATTTCAATTTCAGTTGAAAATTTATGTAGCTTGTTAAAATTTCGCTTTTTTGGTAGAATAACAATAATCTTGATGGAAAATTGAAATATTTTGTTGAAAATTTGTATTTTTCAAGTATAAAATTAATCATCTCGGTCAAAAACTCCATGTTTTTGTTAGAAAATCCAACTATTTAATTGACAATTAATTTTTTACATTCAAAATTAATTTGTGCTGTTGGAAATTCATCTTTTCCGTTTAGTAAATTTATTTTCTTGGTTGAAAATTAATTTTTTTGTTGAATATTTATCTCTGGTTGAAAATTTAACTACATATTTTTTTGAAAATTCTTTTTGTTTTTTTATAAATCTTAATTTTTTTAAATTGGAAATAAAAATATTCCATTTTTTGTTGAAACAGTATCGTCTTTCTTCAGAAATTCATGTTTTTGGTTCAAAATTGAATTATTTCTTTAAAAATTAAACTAATTTGTTGAAAATTCAACCATTTTGTTAAACAGTACCATTTTTTGGTTGCACAGTTAACGGTTTCATTGACAACTTTTTTTTTTAGTTGAGGATTCTACTATTTTATTGAAAATTCCTCTTTTTGGGATGAATTCAATTATTTTTTATTTAAAATAAAAATCTTTCTGCATAAAAAATAAATGATTTATTACATTTTTCGTTGAAAATTAAACTCTTTAGGTTAAAAATTAATTCATTTGAATGAATTAGTTTTGATATTACTTTAAGAATTAAAATATTAAAGTAAGAATTTTATTTTACAATCGATTTTTAACAATTATTGACAAATAATTGGATTTTAATAAATAATGGTTTAGTCATCTAGAGAAAACATTCTCCGCAACTGCTGTTTTCGATTTTGAAAGCAAATTTTTCTGTGGATAAAATCGTTAAAAAAATGTTTTTTATTATTATTTTAATTATTTTATAAATTGGAAATAGTAGAGTTGCAGGGAATATTTTCAATAAAAATATAAGCCATGTATTGTTAAAATTCAAAATTTTTTAAATAGTAGGTAAGAAGCGATAGCCAAAAAAAATTCAGTTACAACAAAAAAAGGCAAAATAATTATTTTTAAACGTTTTCTTTTTAAAAAAATGTTTCTTTTATAAGAAATGATATTTTAAAAAAAAATATTTTGTTGAAAATTCTTTTCTTTTTCTTGAAAATTGGTGTTTTTCGGTAGAAAATTTATCTTCTTGCTTAATAATTTATGTTTTTGATTGAAAATTTAACTATTTAATTCACAATTAATTTTTTAGATTTAAAATTAATTTGTGCTGTTAAAAATTCATTTTTTTCGGAATAAAAACTAATCGTCGTAATTGAAAAATGTATTTTATTTTGAAAATTGAACTGCTTGGTTAAAATGGTTAAATTAAAGATTGTTTATTATAATTTTCATTGAGAATTTAGTATCTTTTATTCAAAAATTAATTTCTTTGTAGAAAATTAATTATCATGCAAAAAAACATTTATTGAAGCAACTACTGTTTTTAATTTTCAAAGTAAATTTTTATGTAATTGAAATCGTTAATATAATTTTTTGCAAAGAAAAAAAGTTTCTAAACAAATAACTGTCGAAATTATTCACTTCTTTTCTGAATAGTAAATACTAGATTGTAAGGAAGATTTTCCATAAAAAGATAAACCATAATTTATTAAAATTCAATGATAATTTACGTCCGTTTAAAAAAAAAATTTCTTACAAATTTTTTTCTTTCATAAAACATGAAATTTCTTTAGAAAAAACAAAAATATTTGGTTGAAATTTCGTATTTTTCAGTAGAAAACTAATCTTCTTTTTGGATAATTCATATTTCTGGTTGAAAAATTGACTTTTTGATTAAAATTTTATATATTTTATTAAAAATTAAACAATTTAAAAAAAAAGTGATTATTATTTGTTTGAAAAGTTTCCTCTTCGATGTCGCCTAATCCTAAATGAAAACCATTGAAAATATGAAATATCTTTTGTTTTTTTTTTAGCCGAAGATCTATTTAAAAATGCAAAAACTGTGCTGAATGCGACCAGAGCAAATAAATCAGAAGCGTACAAGCTTTTAACAGCAGCAGCAACTTTGGGACACAGAGAGGCTCGATCGATGCTAGCTTGGGCCCAATTACTTGGCACTCAAATTAATTCTTCTCCAGCTCGATCATCCAGTCAAGATATTCCAGCGGCTCTTCAAATTTTTAAAGAACTCAGCGAAACGGGATTGCCATCTGCCCATATGGTTTGTACTGAATTTATGTCATTAAATTTTTGCCATTAACTGAGCCATTTATGTTATTTCATCGCAGCTCATTCAGCAATTTCTGTAGAAGCGCCAGAAATTGCACAATTTTGCCAGTTTCCATAAATTTTCTGGGAAAATAGTCCATAAACTAGATTACCAATTTGAGGTGAGCGAGGGGAGGGAGGAGGGTGTAAATTAAATTTTTTGATGAAAATTTAACAGTCCAAATATTTTTATTTTCTATCAAGATATTTGAATTTTGAACACAAAAAGATGAATTGAAACAAAACAGTTACATTTTTGACCTTAAAATATAAATTTTCAACAGAAAAGTTACTTTTTAACAAAATAGTTGAATTTTTAAAGGCAAAGGGGCAAATTTTCATTAAATAACAAAACAAAATTATCATTATGATTCGGACTCGAATTGAAGATCATGCATCGCAGCTCATTCAGCAATTTCTGTCAAAGCGCCAGAAATTGCACACATTTGCCAGTTTCCATAAATTTCCTAAAAAATCGTCCATAAACTAAGTTACAAATTTGATGGGGAGTGGGGAAGTGAAAATTACATTTTTTGATGGAAATTTAACAGCTCAAATGCTTTTTTTTATCATAACAAAATATTTGAATTTTGAACACAAAAGGCGAATGAAAAAAAAACTGTTGAATTTGTATCAGAAAAGTTACTTTTCAACCAAATAGTTTCATTTTTTTGAACGAAATAGTTGCATTTTCAACCCAAAAAGATTAATTGAAACGAAACAGTTACATTTTTGACCTTTATATATCAATTTTTAACAGAAAAGTTACTTTTTACAAAATAGTTGAATTTTCAAAGGCAAAGTGGTAAATTTTCTTTAAAAAACAGTCGAATTTTCAACCATAATGTTACATTTTTAACCAGATAAATTAATTTTCTACCATATGGTTTGTACTGAATTTATATAATTAAATTTTGGTCAAAAACTGAGCCATTTATGTTGGAAAATCATAATTATGATTCGGACTCAAATTAAAGATCATTCATCGCAGCTCATTCAGCAATTTCTGTGAAAGCGCCAGAAATTGCACAACTTTGCCAGTTTCCCTAAATTTCTTGAAAAATCGTCCATAAATTGGGTTACCAATTTGAGCCGGAGTGGGGGAGTGAAAATTAAATTTTTTCATGAAAATTTAACAGCCCAAATACTTTTATTTTCTACCAAAATATTTGAATTTTAAACACAATAAGATGAGTGATGGAAAAAACTGTTTAATTTTTATCAGAAAAGTTACTTTTTAAACAAATACTTTAATTTTTTTAACAAAATAGTTGAATTTTCAAAGGCAAAGGGTCAATTTTTCTTTAAAAAACAGTGGAATTTTTAACGAGAAAATATAAATTTTCAACAGAACAATTAATTATCTACCAAGTAGTATTTTTATTTTCTACGAGAATTGTTGAATTTCTAACCCAGGGAAACGAAATTTGAAAAAAAACAGTTAAACTTTCAGCGAAAAAGATAAATTATCGACAAATTGCATTCATTTGCCACAAACGAGTTCAATTTTCTACAAAATTGTTGAATTTTTACGACAAATAGAAAAATTCTCTGCGAAACAGTTGGATTTTCATTCAAAATTGTAATGGGTGATATTTAAACGATAAAATATTTTTATTTTAAATTAAATGAAGTTGAATAAAACCAAAAAAATATGCTTTTTTTAAAACAAATTATTTCATCGCAGCTCATTCAGCAATTTCTGCCAAAGCGTCAGAAATTGCACAGGTTTGCCAGTTTACATAAATTTCCTGAAAAATCGTCTATAAACTAGGTTATCAATTGGGGGGGGGGGTGAAAAATAAATTTATTTATAATAATTTAACCGACCAAATACTCTTATTTTCTACCAAAATATTTAAATTTTAAACATAAAAAGACGAATGAAAAAAAAACTGTTAAATTTTTATCAGAAAAGTTACTTTTCAAACAAATAGTTTAATTTTTTACCGAAATAGTTGAAGTTTTAGCCCAAAAAGATTAATCGAAACAAAACAGTTACATTTTTGACCTCAAAATATAAATTTTTAACAGAAAAGTTACTTTTAAACAAAATAGTTGAATTTTCAAAGGCAAAAGGGCAAATTTACTAAAAAAAACAGTCGAATTTTTAATGAGAAAATATAAATTTTCAATAAAGCAATTAATTTTCCACAAAACAGTTCATTTTTTCTACAAAATTGTTGAATTTTCATGACAAATAGACAAATTCTCTACGAAACAGTTGGAAAAAAATATTCATTTTTTAAAACAAATTTTTTCAGTCTTCAATTAAAACAGATTAATTTTTAACCATAATGTTACATTTTTAACCAGAGAAATTAATTCTCTACCATAGGGTTTCTACTGAATTTATATAATTAAATTTTTGCCAAAAACTGAGCCATTTATGTTAGGAAATCATAATTATGATTTGGACTTAAATTGAAGATCATCCATCGCAGCTCATTCAGCAATTTCTGTCAAAGCGCCAGAAATTGCACAACTTTGCCAGTTTCCATAAAAATTAAATTTTTTGGTGAAAATTTAACAGCCCAAATACTTTTATTTTCTACCAAAATATTTGAATTTTGAAGAAAAAAAGACGAATGAAAAAAACTGTTAAATTTTTAACAGAAAAGTTACTTTTCAACCAAATATTTTTATTTTTTTCTACCGAAATAGTTGAATTTTTCAACCCAAAAGATGAAAATTAATTTTTTAAACTAAAAATTTCTTGATTTCATTTTTGGTTTGCAAAATATCTTTTTTGGTTGACATTTTACCTGATTGGTTTAAAGTTGATCTTTTTTGATTAAAAATTTATTTTTTAGGAAATTATTTTTCAACTCAACTGGTGAAAAATTCGTTCTTAAGTATAAATTACGTCTTTTATTTTTTTTTTTATAAAATTTAACTGCTCTAAAAAAATTCGTGTTTTTGACTTGCAAATTTAACTCTTTTGGGTTAGAATTTCATCTTTTTTGTTTAAAAATTCAATCATTTGTTTGAAATTTAATAATGTCACCTTTTTAAATGTTTTGTTAAGAATTCGTCATTATGGTTTAAAATTTTTTTTTATGGTAGAAAAGTCATTTTTCTTGTTTGAAAAATAACTTTATTGCAAAAAATGTAACTGCCCTTAAAAAATCTTCTTTTTGGCTTGCAAATTCAACTGTGCTTCGTTGAAAACTATTTGTTTGTTTGTTTACAAATTCGACCATTTGTTTGAAAATCTTGAAAATGCATATTTTTAGGTTGAAAATTCAAATAATTTGATAAGGTCTTTTTTTTTGTCGAAAATTCAATTCTTTTTGTTCATATTTAAACTTTTTTTTATGGAAATTCAATTGTTTTGTTGCCAATTAGCTTTTTTGTTGAAAAATCATAGTTTCGGATGAAAATTCGTTTGTAGAAAATTCGTCTTTTTTTGAAGAACCTTAATTTTCTTGGTAAAAAATTAATCTGTTTTAAATATTCGGTTAAAAATTCATCTTTTTTTCTTTAAAATTTAACAATATAGTTCAAAATCGAACTATTTCAATGAAAATTTAATTTTGTGCTAGAAATTTTCCGCTTTTGTTGAAAAATTAGAGTTTTGGGTGGAAATTCATATTTGCTTGTTAAAAATTCTACTATTTTGTAGATAATTTTTCGTTTTGGCTTCAAAAAGTAAAAAATTTTGTTGGAAATTGATGTAGTGTATCGAAAATTTGTTTTTTTAATTGATAAATTCATATTTATTGCTAGAAAATCCATCAGTTTTGGTTGAAAATTTAACTATTTTGATAAAGTCTTCTTTTTTCGTAAAAAATTCAATTGCCTAGTTTGGAATTTAACTATTTTTTATGAAAATTTACTTATTAGGTTGAGAAATACCCTTTTTGGTTGAAAATAATAGCTTTGGATGAAAAATCATATGTTCTGGTTGAAAATTCTTTTATTTTACGGATAATTTCTCGTTTTGGCCGAAAAAAGTCTAAAATTTTGTTGGAACTTTATATAGTTTGTCGAAAATTCGTCTTTGGTTTTGAAGAACCTTAATTTTTTTGGTCAAAAAATCATCTTTTTTTGCTTTAAAATTCAAGAATTTAGTCAAAAATTAAACTATTTTAATGATAATTCAATTATGTGGTAACAAATGCCTTTTTTGTTAAAAAATTTTGGCTTCAAAAGTCAACAATTTAGTTAAAAATTGATGTAGCTTGTTAAAAACTTATTATTTTTAAAGAAAGAATCATTCTTTTCAAAATTTTTTGAATTCTGTTTTTGAATTTTTTCCGACACTAGCAAAGAATTACAATATTCGTTGAGAATTCATATTTTTTATAGAAAATTCAACTACTTAGTTTTAACCGAAAATTTAAATATTTCATATTTAGTTTGAAAATTCCTGTTTTTGTTCTTGAAAGTTCTTTTTTTGTATTAGAATATTAATCTTCTTTGCGACTAACTCATCATTTTGGTTAAAATTTCATTTTGTTTTGTTTTTTGATTTCGTTTAAAAACAATATTTTGGGTTAAAAATGTATTACTTTTGCTGAAAATGACTTTTTTGAAATTAAAAATAAATTGTTTCAAGGCTAAAAATTGAAATATTCCATATTTGTCTACAATATTGATCTTTTTTATATAAATTTAATCTTCTTGGTTTAAAGTTCTTTTGTTTAATGAAAAAAAAAATTTTCTTATAGAAAAGTAATTTTATTAGTCGAAACTTTATCTTTTTGGTTAAAAATTTAATTATTTTTTTTTTGTTTTTACGTGACAATTAATGTATTTTATTAAAAAATTATCTTTTTTATTAAAAGTTATTTTTAAAAATTAAAAATTCGCATGTTTGGTTAAAAATGTATCTTTTTTACTCGAAAATTCATGTATTTTGTTAAAAATTTGTCTTTTTGGGTAGAAAATTAAAAATGTTAGTTGGAAATTCGACTGCTTGGTTAAAAAATGCATTTTTTGGTCAAAAATACATTTATGCATTATTATTTTGTTGGAAATTTGACTATTTTCTTGAAAATCCGCTTTTTTTTTGGTTAAAAATAAATTTTTTGAACTGTAAATGTAACTTTACCATTTTTAAAAAATGTAATAATAGTTTCGAGTGAAAATTATATTTTCTGACTAAAAATTCTACTACTTTGTAGATAATTCCTCGGTTCGTATTCAAAAGTCAATATTTTTGTTCAAAATTGATGTAGTTTGTCGAAAATTCATCTTTTTAACTATTCAGTTAAAAATTCCTTTTTTTGGCTTTAAAATTCAATTATTTAGGTAAAAATAAAAATAATTCTATGACAATTTAATTATTAGGCTGAAAATAACATTTTTCGTGGGAAAATAATAGTTTCTGGTTAAAATCCGTCTTTTTTGCTTAAAACTTTAACAATTTGGTAGAAAATTAAATTATTTTGTTGATAATTACCTTTTTTATTGAAAAATAATAGATTCGGGTGAAAATTCATATTTTCTGGTTGATAATTCTAATATTTTCTAGATAATTCATCGTTTTGGCTTTAAAAGTCAATAGTATTTTTGAAAATTGATGCAGTTTGTCGAAAACCATTTCAAAATCTGAGTTCAGATTCGTGATCAGCGACCCCAAAAATCCCGTAGAGACCATTTCCGGCAATATTTCAATTGTCGGCCGCCATATTGGATCCGCCATTTTAAAATTTTCAAAATCTGAGTCTAGATTCGTGATCAGCGATCCCGAAAACCTTAATATCTAAATTTTCATAAAGATGTATCTGAAAGTTTTCTCAAAACGGAATTTTTCCTGAAAAAAGGGTATTTTTGAAAATTTGTTTATTAATATTAACAAACTAGCAACAATTTTTGATTTTTTGCACAATATTTTTGATTCTGTAAGATCGTGTAAGCACCAAACTACAAAAAACACCGGTTGAATCGAACAATTATTATTTACAATTCACAAGAAATGGTTTAGAAAAAGGTGTTAAATAAAAAAAAATATTTCTCTATTTTCGTGACAAAATAGCTTTATTTTTTCTCTTTCGAGATGATTTTGGGCTGATGAAATGGAATGGGGAAAAAATATCCAAAAATTGGTAACGTAGTTTATGGACGGCCTCTAATTAATAATCAAAACTGTTATTCTTTTAAAGGAATCTGTATTATCATCAGAGATAGTTACCACCAATCAGTGTAGATATCTTTTTCACCACCGTGAAAATAGAAATCAACCTATCGATCAAGTTAACTCTTCAAATAACAGAAAATGCTTAACGTCATTAAACTCTAGATGGAAAGGAAATATTTTTATTTTTTGTTGATAATACAGATTTCTTTAAATTACTTGTATCATAAAAATGTAACAGCTGGCTTCAGATAGCGTTTATTTCTAAGAGTAGATTTTTTTGTCAGAAAAAATGTAAGTTAATTAAATTATTTTCTTATATTTTTGTATAAAATAGGGAATGGGATTCTTGTATGCAACCGGACTCGGAGGCGTGAACGCTTCTCAAGGAAAAACTCTGCTTCACTACACAGTCGCCGCCCTCGGAGGAGACACCCGGGCCCAAATGGCTCTCGGTTATAGACACTGGGCTGGGATAACCACTCCGGCTTCCTGTGAGAGAGCCCTCGACTTTTATCGGAAAGTAGCGAACAAGGTGGCGGAGGAAGTGTCACTGAGCGGCGGCCCAGTCGTTCAACGAGTGAGGCTCCTTGATGAGCACGAGAATCCGGGATACAGTTCGGGAATTTTGGATCAAGACTTGATTGAGTATTATCAACTGCTTGCTGAGAAGGGAGATATCCAGGCGCAAGTCGGATTGGGCCAACTTCACTATCAGGGAGGACGAGGCGTGCCACTTGATCACCAGAGGGCACTCCATTATTTCCAACATGCTGCGGATGCGGGCAATCCAGTTGCGATGGCATTCTTGGGAAAGGTTTCAAATTTTTTATTTTAACTTTACACTCGGATTTTATGTTTTTTAGCTCTTTACACTCGTATTTTGAGCATTAAGTACTTCACACTCGTATTTTGAGCCTTCATATTTTCACACTCTTATTTCTAGCATTCAGCACTTCGCACTCTTATTTTTACTATACAGAACTTCACACTCGTATTTAGAGCCTCCAGCTTTTTACACTTTTATTTTGAGCCTTTA
>JAAAKG020001833.1:0-21775 GCA_010014905.2 Druon quercuslanigerum | reverse complement strand
CCTCACACTACTCCCCTCCCTACCGAGTGAGTCACGCCTACCCCGAAAGGGAAACGGCTTAATGGTGTAATAATATTATGATACAAATTTAACACACGAGATAATTCTAGTATTTTTTACTTTGCAGAAATATCCATTCTACGCCTAAACTTTTGTTTTATGATTACTGAGCAATTACATAATATTTATTCGTGTTCGTGATCCTAATTCAAAGCACGTTTATCTTTATTATATTGAATTTAAGAAAATTTCGTATTTTTAACAATATATCTGTGGCAATATATCTGTCTGTCAATAGCGGTTAGAAGCAATTTTCATACAAAATTTACATATATCGTAGATTTTAATGAGGTAAACTTTTTTTTAAAATATTTTTTATTTATATAGGATAAATTCTCATTCAGATTCTTCAAAAGTACCAAAACGGATAAAATATAACCAGGGTTGATCAAGTAGAACCAGGGTTAATCGACGTAGAATCAGAGACAATCAAGAATGAACCAGGCCTGGTCGATGTAAAACCAGGCACGTGCAAGCAGAACCAGGGTTGATCGACGTCGAAGCAGAAGCGATTATGTAGAACAAGGTTTAATATTACGTAGAACCATGGTTGATTGACGTAGAATCAGGGCTGATCAAGTAGAATCAGGATTGAAAGACGTAGAGCCAGGGTTCCTCGACGTAGAACTAGCGCCGATCAACGATGAACCAAGGTTGGTCGATAAAGAACCAGAACCAATCAAGCAAAAACTAAAGTTGTTCGACGCAGTATCAGGATAGTTCAAGTAGAACCAGGGTTGATTGACGTAGAGCTAGGGGCGACAAAGTAGAACCAGGGTTGATCGACGTAAAACGAGGGACGTGCAAGCAGAACCAGGTTTTATCGACGTAGAAGCAGAGCCGATTTAGCAAAACTAGGATTGAACGACGTAGAAGCAGAGTTCATCAATTAGAATCAGGATTGGCACTCGAAAAAGAAAATAAATCAAATTTATTTTTATTCTTCATCTATGAAGATCAAATCTTTATTTTAACAAAGAATTCTTAAGTAGAAAAATTAATGGACATGACGAATCTTATATTTCTATCCTCGCAGAAATGTCCATTCGACAGATAAATATATGTTACAATTACATTTAAAATTTTTGTTATTTAATTTGCGTGACACTTCAGCGATTTACAACTCTTTTAATAATAATGAAAAATTTGGTTCTGTGCAAGTAAAAATTCGAAATAAATCCAATTTATTTTTTATCATCCTCTATGAAGATCAAATATTTGTTCTGTCGAATACAGAAGTCTCTGGTCTTGATTTTATAAGTTATTTTATTATATTTAGATCATGCAAGTTGATATCGAAAATGTTGCCCGAAGAGTTTTCAAAAATGAGATTTCACAATCAACAAAGCACAGATGTTAATCGCTTGATCCGATATACACGTAATAATGTATTGTACATAACGAATAATAATTCTCTTTATATTTTCTTTACTAATCATAAAAGAGATATCAGCCTAAAAGATAAATATATAGTTTTTAAAATTTTTGCTTTTACTACTTTAAAGCGTAAATAATTAATTTATATTATGGGTGCCATAAAACCTATTATATGTAGCATCTAATTATTGTGTCAGTTTATCTCTGGTATTAAAATTTTTTTATCATTACTTAGCTACTACATGATATATTTTTTCGTGTTCTAAGCACATATGTGCGTAGAGAGTATGATATATTTTTGATTTTATAAATAATTCTAGTACTTCAGTTATTTTAACTAAATACAGAAAATTGAGCGATAGACGCAAAATAATATGCTCTAATTAACGCATAGTAAATCTTTTTATATTCGCTTTAATATTTATATATCAGATTCCAAATAGAAAAATAATACCATCTTGAGCACATTTTGTAATTTTTTTAGATTGAAATGAGCAATACTCCGTCTTCTACTCCGTTTACTTTGTAAAATAAATAAAGAGTTTATCGGATGGCTATCATACAAATTAGTATATATAGGAGCTTTTTATCGGGTCAGCTCATAGAAAATTCTTTAAAAATCAGATTTCTATTCTCTTCGATTTCGTACTCAGAAAACATGAAAGTTTTTACTAAAATTTTACTCCTAACGTTCTTTGGTCTACTGCATTTTAAAAGTGAGTTAAATATTGCATTTTATCTATCTTAAACATATTTTTATTGATATTCCCCTGGAGGCTTTTGAAATAATTTCCAAATTTTAATTTTTGAATGTTATATCTCGATGTGAAAGAGTGACGTCAAAATAGGCTTTTTTCGCTTATTTTTTGGACTTCGCTAGCGGCCTGGTAAAAAAATATAAAAATATTTTACAGGTATTATTATTACTTGGATACCTGTAACATATTTTTATATTTTTCACAAGGTCGCTCAGGAAATCTAAAAAATAAGCGAACTTAGGCGTCACTATTTTGATTCCGCATCTTTTTCCCTCTAGAAACAAATTTGTAGCTTTTTTTGTTTTCAAGTTAACTAACAAAAGCGGTCTTTTTGTGAAAAGTCAATTCAACTGACAGAGAAAGCCGATTTTGAAAATATTAGTTTACAAAACTTTCCATGCGGCTGTACGCCACGAAACCTTTCATACGCTCGAAAACCTTAGTTATCTCTGACAGTGAGTCTAATTTTTTTATAAAAGTTGGACTGGTCATAAAATAAAAGTATTTTTAACTATGTCCAAACAAATTTGAAAGAACTGTTCGACCCTGCAGAAAGACTGTCTGGCTCTCTAAATTGCAACCCTCTAACTTTTACCATCCATTTTTCACAGTGTACAGTTTTTCTTGCGCATTGCGAATCTTATTTTAATTTTTGCACGATGCGTCATTTTCTTCCATACGGCAATTTAAATGTCATTAATTTTTATTTTGTCTTACAAAATTAGGTGCAGATGGAAATCTAGCTTACAACGCCATTGCTTTAAAAATGAATGATGACTGTGTGTTCCGTCAGGATGTCCGAAAAGCACTCGACAGTTATGTACCCTACTGGTTGACCAATAACGCAGGAGTTCCACGGGTCACGTCTGCTTTTATAAGATTAGGGGAACGTCATTTTTATTCAGCTCTCATAGCACCATCTTTTTTTCCCAATCATAATCGTGCTCTTCATACTCCAAGAAAAGCTCTGTTCAAAATACATAACCAACTTTATAGAGCTCATGCTTTCCAAGTATACAATGTACAAGCGCACAATCGTAATTTCCCGGTCTCAGTATTTCAATCTTCCATTGAACCACTCAACGATCACATATATGTAGAAGTAGAAGGAGACAAGGTGTACAATGCCCCCATAGAACATTGTTGTTAAGCAGAGAATAATCACAAGCTATCCCATTCATTTTCTGTAATATTCTTAAGGCATAGGCATGCATAGGATTCCCTGTCAATGTAGATCTATCTTATTCTATGATTGATGTATGTTGAATCCAATAAATGAATGAAAACATCGTTGAAGAATATTAAAATATTTTTTCTGAGATACCTCACGATTCGCATTTAGTTAAGGTATGTCCAGAACATCAATTTCACGGAAAACATCAAGCTTGCAATATCCCAAAAAGCAGGATCTGTGCTTAAGAATGACAAATTCAATTGCATAATATCGAAAAATCGAAGTGCTTTTTACGTAACAAAATCTTCAATATCATTCTTCGCATAATTTGTCAGATTTTGACCTGAAATATGTTTTGCGAGTTCATCTGAGCCTTCTCACGCTTTCATCGCAGCCACCATTGCCCTTTTCTGTTCGAGTGAAATTCTAGAATCAAAGGATGCGATGGCCACAAGTTCTTCTGAAAGATACCATAAGATACCACCCTGAACTCTACTAGTAATAAGACTGATGTATCGAAGCATAATCCTACCATACTGTCAATAATGTGCCACGATTCAACAAGCTCTGCCATAGCAGAAGCTTGGGCAAGTAAGGTAGCAGATTCCATCTGTGGCATATCCAAGATTTTGTAATTCACAAGCGCTAGATACTAAAATAGGCAATCACTTAAATTTTTATCCTGCCAATAATAAAACACGTTTTCCATCCCAATGCAATTGTAATCTCTTTTCTAATTAAAAATTTTCCTTTAATTCAGAAGCATACTTCATCAGCTCTTTGTTTCTTACTTTTGCTATGGGGCTTTTACTTATATTCAAATCATCTAAAAACAATGTATCATGAAGCTTTCTTGAAAATATATTATGTTTTAAACTATGTTTTTAGAAAACTAGTATTTTCTATTCACTATGTTGTGCCCTAAACTCTCTGCTGTACTTGAGATGACATACATTGCCATCCTATTACACAATTTATCTCTGTCTAAAGTTCCACAAAGAGCTAGTGTGATTACTTCTATCTTTTAAAATTTCTTTTATATTTTCGTTTTCCAGTCAGGTTCCTAAAGACAAAATGAAAACATCATTTGTTTTATCGTGATGCATTTTTTCATTATCACTGTGGTTTTAAAATGACATAGAAGAAAAAGAATAATGTGCGAAATGAAGACAGGATATATCAGAAGACGTCTTGCGCTTTACGACTTCCTTCACACTTTCTTTTGAGCTATTATTCACCTCTTTAATAACTTAATTACGACCCTTTTCTTGTTGTGAAATTAAAAATTTCCTTGTTTTTTCTACCTTAGTCCGTGCAAGAGCGTCAGCGCGAGCTACATGGGTACGGCACTCTACACTATTTTTTGTTGTACGAGAGCATGGTAATAGAAACTATCTACTGTGCATGTACGAAACTTGGCTAAATTACAAATAGGGTTCTTAAATTTTTCTCAGCAGCACTCGGTAGGTTTACTTAACGTTTAGTTTTCGGAGACTCCGCGATAGCGCTGCTCCGGGATTTAGTGACCCCTCTAAAATACATTTGAGCGCAGTACCTATGGTGAGCTATGTGGAACAGGTTATCTAAATTATCGCGGAAGTTCGTTATTTTTCCTGGGATAGCACTTAAACTTCGCTCGGTTTCCTAGGTTAAGGTCTTTCTAGGTTTCATGCAGTTTAATCAATTTTTTAACACAACGACGTTTTTCTCCCACATAAACTTTCTCCTTATCCCAGCAAGCTATTGCTTAATTGAAAACACATCTAGATATCGACGTCTATACTTCAAAACACTTCAGGCACGGTTTGCCTTTTTTTCCTTCTTAAACGAAAGTTAAGTTTTAAAACGATATATTTCTAGTGATTGAAAAAAATCCTGTACTTTAATTTAATTTCGCTAGTTTAGCATTTTATTGAAGTTAAGAAGGATCCTCTTTTTGTTATATGGTTAAATAATTGGTCGTTTTCCTGTATTAGTTTCTGCATATATTTCTAACTAAATTTCCATACTGCGGAATCTTTGCTTTCCATCGCAAAAAAGTAATATCTTACCACAATAGATTGTCTGCCAACAGCGATTGGTATTGTTATAAATAATTATCATCAAAAATATACTTATATCGCAGTTTCTAACTTGGAATTTTTTTATGCAATTATTTCCTATTATCCGAAAAATCGTTTAACCATCGATATGCCATCCAACAACATAAGTATGAAGTGGTCATTGTGGCGCAGTTGGTATCGTAATTGTCTTATGTTCCAACACTGCTGTCAGGAAGCTTGGCTTCTCTCCCTTGGTTTACTAACACTCAGATAGTCCACAGCATATAATTAATTATATAGTGCAGTCGCTGATGATCCTTGCTACTACTCCTAAATGGATAAATGTTTATTTTTCAGCCTGTTGGCCTTAAAAAATTGATTACTTACAATTCCAATTTCAAAGAATTGCCTTACAACTACCTCCTGAAAACTAACATCCATCTACACATTATCTCTAAGCCGCTCGCTTTTATGGACTTCGCCTTCCTCATTTCGTATCGCCTCGCATGCGAATCGAGCTTAAAAATAAGAAGTAGGTAACTGACAGCAATTATAAGGGTTCGGAGTCGAAAGGAAAGGTGGCAGAAGAGAATCAGGACGGCACATTAAAGGCGAAGATGGACAGGAACCCCCAGAATTCGCTACATCCAGTCAGTCATAGTAGGAACAGCCCAACAACATACCAGCATTATAAGTTATTTGACAGTTCATAAACATTGAAAAGACAGCACTGTGAATGAGACATCCGCCAAAAACCGTAGGTAGAAGGGCCGGGTACTAGCGTGACAGCGGAACAAGTCCGCGTAACTACAAGATGTAGCACCAATCAGGCACCATCACGGCCACCGGTCATGATCAACCGAGTGAGGGGGCTACCGAAATCACCAATCAAGTGCGATACACACGGCGCAGTAGATCTGCTGTGAACGGAGAGTGGAAGCACTAGACAGACCATCGGGTAGCACCGAATGTACCCTATATCGTCACATGGCGAAGCGACCACTCAACGGCCGTGACTTGAGGCGGCCATCTTCTAACTAGCAGTCAAGCAGCCAATAACAACCCGAGTAGTCCTCGGAATCTACCGCAAAGGCATGCTTTGGCGGACGTCACCCATTCGACCTCTCCCGTTCAAAAAGGCCAATGAACGTGACCCTCACAGAAAATTTTCAAGGCCCAGTGGAAAACAGCTAAATGACTGTGGGAGGAGGGAGAGGATGTCCATTGGCATCAAGACTGTGACTTGACGGTGTTAACCCCAAAACCGACCGAGAAAGCAAGGGGCCCCTGTCTTATTCGTGGACTACATGGGACGTGGGTGAAAAGTGATAGTGTGGTGAATAGTCGGAGACCCCTGCGTGGCTCAAGGCTTGGACGAATCTTTGGCTCAAGATCCGACCACATTAAGGCTAGGCGAAAAAACTTCTCGAGAAAGACAGACGCAGAGACGATTTTAGCAACGCTGGAAGACGTGAGAGCATAGCGCGGGTGTCTCCAACCATTTTAATTAAATAAATATAATTAAAAATAGTCTAGTAAAATTACAAAGGTAAATGTCATCCCTCTTACTCATGTGAGTTCCCACCCTCTTTATTGTGCGGAATAGTAATTTATTCATCCTGCCATCTGACGCCCGGACGTCTCCGTCGAGGTTCGCATAGGTTTAACCCTATCTGGGGCCTGTAATAAAATTCAACTAGCTGCGAGGGTTGTTGGTCGGTCAAAAGGATGTGAACCAAGAACTCTGTTTATTCCAGTGTGACGTGATAAGAGTAAGTGATTAACAATGAAGCACACGAGAACATTAGAGAAACCCGGTTGCAATATTAAGAGAAATAAATTTGTAAAAAAATTTCACATTATCTCTCGTTATTATTTCCTTAAATAAAACTACATAAATATAATATAGTTTTCATTTTCATTGTATATAATATTGAATATAATTTTTTTTGAAGTAATTATCAGGAAGTTTTGACGAGGAGCGTGATATAAGTATTATATAATTTAAAACATGTACATCAAAATTAATTATACTTTATCCTGTAAGATAACGAATCGTGAGCGCGCTTTTTAATAAAATCTTCTATGTGATCAGTAAATAATGAAATTATGGGTTAGAGGTCATAAAATTAAGTATATATAGCCACCATTTATCGTGACACTTTATATTTTTGTTCTTAAGAATTGCGTACTAAGAAACAATGAAAGTTTTTACTAAAATTCTACTCCTAACATCCGTCTTTTTGCTGCATTTGAAAAGTGAGTGAAACATTGTATCAATTCCATCTCTAACATTTAGGTATTCTTGTTGATTCAACGTTATCTCACACAATGCCCTAATTTGTTACAATATATTCGAAGAGTCAACTATTGAATAATTTTTGTAATATTATTTCAGTTTCATTTCATTCAGGGCCTAAACTAGCGAAAATTCTTTAATTTCCTGTACATTGCCTAATCCTAATATACACTGCTCCGACCCAGGATGCTTATCAATCTTAATTTTTTATATTTATTTCTCTATTTGTTTGCAAAACAATTTTGACATTTTGTTTGACTAACCTTAAATTTTATGTCTTTCTTAAAACCAAAAAAGAATGTATGACTTCCTGTTTTAACCATTGGAACGAATGATTGCATTTTGACTACTTGACGTCGTCTTTGCCGAAGTCCCTTATCTCTTTATTTTATTCAAAATTATCCTTATGGAAAGTCAGAAGGTCAATAAATCAATAAACTTTTGATAAATCTAAAACAAAATGATACAAGCTAGACAACATTTATGAGTTTTCGGTGATACGCAGCGCATATCTCTTTATTGAATTCGATTTCGGTTTTTTTCCTATCCTTCATTTTCTCCCATACGGTTATTTAGATTTCATGAAAAAATCGATTTAATTTCTTTCGACCCGATTGGTCCAAGTTTTAAAAAATTCAAGTTGCGAGTGTCGAAAAACTTCATAAATTTTTAGTTTTTCTTACAAAATTAGGCGCAGACGGAAATCTACCTAACAACAACATTCTTTTAACAATGAATGATGGCTCTGTATTTTAAGAGGATGTCATTAGAGTACTTGACCGTTATGTACCCAGCTGGTTGACCAATAACGCAGGAGTTCCAGAAAACACGGCTACTCTTATCAGAATAGAGGGCGCTCAGTATTATTCAGCCCTCATAGAACCATATATGTTTTCCAATCATAATCGCACTCTTCATACTCCAAGGGACGTACAGATGAAAATACGTCACCGATTTTATATAGCGGATGTTTTCCAAGTCTACGATGTACAAGCGCATAATCATGATTGGTCGTTCTCAATATTTCATTCGTCCGATCAACCGCCCAACGATCACATATATGTAGCAGTAGAAGGAGACAAGGTATACAGTGCACCTATACAACGCCGCCCCTACGCACAGAATGATTACAGGCTCTCCCATTCATTTTCTGGAATATCATAGATGTATTATAAGATATCCCAAGTATATCAAGTAAGGTGTTCTAAAGTGCCGAAAGTTCGATGATAAAGTAGATCTATCTTATTCTACGAAAATTGTATTTTTAATCCAATAAATAAATAAAATCATTGTTTAAGTATATCATACTAATTTTTCTAGATGACCTCACGATTCGAATCTAATTAAGGTATATCCAGAACGCGAAATTTTCTATATTATTTTGAACTTAATTTTATATTAAATGTATGTTAAATTACTTTATGTCCCTATCTATATTTGGGACTTGAAGGGGTTTAAGATGATTTTAAATTTCATATTCATAAATACTCGATATTTCAGGAATTCATGAAATTTATAGAATTCAAAGAATTTACGAGGTTCACATAATCAAAGAAATTCATATAGTTCAAGTAATTGACATAATTTAACGAATTTAAGGAATCCATCAAATTTACAGAATTCACGCAACTTATTCAAGAATTTAAGGAATCCAAAGCATTTACGGAACACAAGGAATTCAAGGTTGGTAAAAAGAGTGGGTAAGTAAATCAAGAAATAAGTCTTTTTTTTATTTAGAGCATGCTCATTAACATTGCTTTGCGCATGACAAGCTTCCTGAAATGTGAGCATCCAAAATAATGCTGTAATTTTTTTAATTTATATTAGCGATAGTCCTTCTTCTAAACCGTTTACTTTAAAAATCGAATAAAGAATGTATGGGATAGGTGTCATTAAAATTAGTGTGCATAGGTGCATTTTAAAAGTGAGTGAAATATTGCATTAAATCCATGTTGAATAATTTTTTGTAATGCTATCCCAGTTCCAGCTTCTTATGGGCCATATTAAGAAAAATTCTTTAATTACCTAATGTATGTCTAATATATTGCCCTATATATTGCTACATATATTATTTATTTAGAAGCCTGCTCCACATTTTGCAATTTAAAGTTAGAAACTACAAAGCTGCAAATTATGAACTTGATCATTAAGAATTAGACTTTTCTAGAATTGGGCATACAAGTTTTTTTTATCTTGAACTTGTAGAAAGAAAATAAGCATTCGGTTACTTCCGTCAATTTCTTCTGAATAGAATTATGTTTTTATTTTTATTTCGTTATATTATTCGTAATTAGAAACTGACGAAGATTAATTCTGTCTTTTGGAGAAAGCTGCTTGAACAATTTGCACATGAAACAGTCAGTGCAGTAAAAATTGCTCGAGCTGCTTTCTACAAAAGACAGAACCAATCCTCGTCAGTGCTCTGTGTGATCAACTCCATTTTCCTTGAAGAATTCTCTGGAATTCTCTAAGATCCTCTTAAAGTTATTTTTATAATTTTAATATTTTCATCGATATCAAATTTGTTTCGTACTAGACTTTAAACGTTTCCATACATTTTTACAGCTTTTTTTCTAATCCGTCGGAGATAACGCATGTACTCTAAAAAACGATTATCTTCAACAAACAATTGTCACACGTGGAAGTTTAATAATTAATTTAAGCCTTTGTTCACATTATTTTATCAAAATTTAAATGATCCTATACCGAAATAAAAATGTAAGCTTCTTCAGCGATAACGTTGGGTCAACAATAATAAATTTCTGCTCCAGGATTTTTTTCTCCTAAATAATATAATCGATAATTTAAGAACACAATATGTAGTACGTAGGTCAATATCTTAGATTTTCTTTTTAAAGAGACAAGTCTAAATTAATTCCAATTAAGTTACTTCAGTATCAAGTTTTCCAAAAAAGACGCTTCTCTAGAGTGTTGCAGTAAGACATCGTTCTAAATAAAACATAAAAAGGAAAGAAGATAAGAAATTAAACGTTAGAAAATCTAGTCAAAGATTGAATTTTAAAACACAGGAAAATCAATTAATTAAAACACTTCAATAGATTTCCAGACTTTGTTAACTACCAAATTTTAAAAACCACAAAAATTCTATTCATGTCAAATCAGACAACGAATGAAAGGTCATTAGCATCCAAACGTCATTTTTCTGGTTATCAGCATTTTATATCAAATAAAACTCGCTTTTTAAGATGATGAATTCAGACAAAATTTTGTATTTAATATTTTGCATCAAATAATACTTGCCAAATTAGCGCCCTGAAGACCTCTTCTTCGGCATGCGTCACATTATGAACAAGTAGCATATCGCTTAAAGATTCATTTCAGTTTTGTAGGAAAAGCCTATGCTCTTCCAAAAGTTCTAAACCCAAATAAAAAATGTATATTGATTGTTTCTACTATTGGTTCTCTTGATACAATTTAATAGAATATTTATCAACAATTTTAAAAACATTATCCGCTACAGCTGATTCCTTCAGTAAAGATATTTGGAGTTTCAAATGTAAATCAGAAAAATAAATGTACTAAATACAAAAAAATTAGTTTCACTCGATAATGCTGTTTCATTTAATCAAAAATTCTATAAACAAATTTGCGGTTACCTAATGGAATTAACTTTATCTCCAATTGCAGCAAACCTTGTACTAGATGATATTCAAAAAAACTTCATCAAATGATATTTTCGTTATAGTTCTTACGCAAAAAACACTGGAGCTAACTTACACTTTGAATAGCATAGCAGAATCTCTAAAATTAACTAATGAATACAAAAATAATAAAACCTTTTATTTCTTACATATATCAAATGAAAAAACTGAAGAAGAACATTTATTTACTGACATGTTTGAAAAATATTCTTGATCATATTAACATTTAAATTATAACTTTCATCATGAATAAAGTCAAAAATATTAGAATAATTAAAAGATAGATGCATAGAACTGAGTGATATAAAATCCAGGAAAGAAAACTTAGATTAATTACAAATCACTTTAT
This sequence comes from Druon quercuslanigerum, assembly GCA_010014905.2. Lineage (NCBI taxonomy): Eukaryota > Metazoa > Arthropoda > Insecta > Hymenoptera > Cynipidae > Druon > Druon quercuslanigerum. The sequence continues at coordinate 10,054 of JAAAKG020001833.1, read as the reverse complement.
TATTACTTTCCATACAATGCTTATTAGCAAGAGTTACAAATTATATAGGAAAATTTAAGATCGTGCCTTTTATGTCACATGTTGTCCATCGCAGCTACTATAATTCACTCCAATTTGTGCAATTTTTTTGAAGTTCCTAAATTTTACAAACTGATAGTCGTCAGAAACATGTGTTTTTTGTATGTTATCCATTATTCTAAACATGTCTTATGTCAAAAATGTCATTCTCATTATTATCCTTATAAAAAGTCAGAAGGTGAATATATCAATAAAGTTTTAATACTTTTAGAGAAAAATACTATAATTTAGATATAACATTCTTAAACCTACATACTACAAAAAAGAAAATTTGTCGCGGCTGTCTTACTCATATGCTACTAAAGTCACACTCACATAAATGATCGTGAGAAACAAAAATGCAAACAGAGAGCGAAACACATATGAGCTTTACGAGATACACAGTACATCTCACATTGTTTGTGCTAAATACACTGGCCAAACAAATGCCACTAACGTATTTATATATCGGAAAGTATGTTTCGCGAAATATATATATATTTTTTAGCTCACTTTCATTTTGATTTATTTCTTATGTCTTATTTTCTCCCATACGCCAATTTAAATTTCCTGATACAATTGATTTAATTTCATTCGACCAGTGATTGATCAAAGTTTATAAATTAGGTGCAGATGGAAATCTACCTTACAACAACATTGTTTTAAGAATGAATGATGGCTGTATGTTCCGTAAGGATGTCCGCATAGCATTAGACCATTATATACCCTTATGGTTTCCTAATACCGCAGGAGTTTTAAGGGTAATGTCTGTTTTAATGAAAATAGGGGGACGTCAGTTTTATTCAAATATCATAGTGCCATATGTATTTTCTAATCATGATAATATTCATCATACTCCAAGGAACGCGCAGATCAAAATACGTGACCAATTTCATACAGCTGATGCTTTTTAAGTATACGATGTAGTGCAGTCCGAGCATCCGCCTAGCAATCACATATTAACCACTTATGTTTCTGGAATATCCTAGATGCATTATAAGATATCCTGAGCATATCAAGTGAGGTGTTCTACTGTTAAGAAATTTTGATACGCATTAGGTATCCCGAGGATATCTTAATACGTTTGATGTATTTTTAACGCGATAAATAAATAAGCAGCCTAACAACCTAACAACCTAATCACTAATTGGTATATTAAAGACAAAATTCAGGAATAAAAATCTAAATAAAAAAACGAAACCTTAAAACATAACGATTACGACTTAATACATTCAATATAAAAGTGGTATTAACATACGAAATAGATTTTTTTAATGTTTTCTAAAAATAAATATATTATACTGTTTAAGTTAAGAACACATGTTATTTATAGTATATCATGCGAATCTAAAAAAATTATTCAGGTCAAACTAAAAGATACATCATGTCTAAAATTAAAGAGCATACGAGCGATTGTGAAAAATATGATAGGAGCACAGCACTACTGTGCCTTGCCTTATTATTAGGCGAAAGCTAAAGAATTACAATGTTCACATTATTTTTGTCATTTGCTATAAGTCATTTGACCGTTCTCGGCTGACCAAGAAAATCTCAAGACATGAATCCCATCTATAGAACATTTTGAAATTCATAAAACAAAACTTAGTAAGCACGATCTTACGACCAAGTAAGAGCTAATTCGGATACTAATTCATATTTGCAAACATTTACAGAAGATAAAGTTTTAAATTGAAGCTTTATTATCTGGTAAAGGCGGGCAAATAAAATTATGATTCTTTTTCAAAGTAGATTTTTATTGTAAAAATGCTTGAGCTCAATGTCGATAGTTATTTTTTTAATAATATTTATCTTTCTATTATCTATTTCGCTAATAATTTACGAAAAATTTCTTAGTATCACTGTGTATCTTATTTAAAATGTCAAAAAATTACGTTTTATAGCTTTCGCCTGATAATCCGTATTCCATTAGCCTTTAGCAGAAAATAGAGCTTGAATGCAAAAGAGGAATCCTGCTTAAGCATTTTCCAAATTTTTTCTTTCTCTTCGGCTATTTTTTTTTAAATGTGATTGAGTATCCGAATTTTCTCTTACTTTTTCGTAGGATCGTGATTACTGACTTTTGTTTAACGAAATTCCAAACGATTCCAAACGTTCTAGATGGGATTCATATCTTAAAAAATAATGTGAAAATGGTATTTTTTAGCACTCGCCTAATAATATCACATGGCATTGTGGTTACACATTCACATTAATATGATCATAACATTAATTTTTTCTAAAACTAAGATTCTTAGCTATTAGACTAACAAAAAAAGAAGAAATTTCAAAGAAATGTTCTATATTGTAAACAAACTAACTCAGTCAACAAAATGTCCATTATAGAATTCAATAGCCAAATTCAGTCGGGAAAGTGGCTTTCCCTAATGACCTTAGTAATTTTCCCAAAGTTTGGGAATATTTTATCGAAGAGCGGAATGTGCCTCAGAAAGCTGGGAATGGCGCCGAAATGATAGGAAATTTACAACACCCTTTGACAAATAGTCAATTTTATGCAACGTAGTGGTAATTGCCCATGGAACGTCAGAAAATTCACACTTTTCTTAGAAAAAAAACTTTTACGAACATCAAACCTGAGAAAAATTCCTCAAATAGTCGTAATGACCTATAAATAATAATAAACTTATTCTATTATTTTATTGTTCTTTTGCATATAAAATTAATTAATCGGATCCACCGACTCAATTATCAAAAAATCATATGATTCGATTATATTTTATTTAAATTTTTTATTTTTCCTTAACTGTACATATGCCACGCACTTACACCATTAATGTACAACAACAAAGTTACTTAGTTAGTTTATATATAAATATATATATATATATATATATATATATATATATATATATATATGTAATTTTCAATTATGACGTATTATTACGAAGTTATTATTAATTATTATATCATAATAAATTATAATTGTACTGCCGCCTTTATTTAAATCTTGTTTCTTTGAGAGCTAGTGGTTTCGAAGAAAATCCGCCAGGGCGTGACGTACGCCTCTCTCACTACAGAAATGACTCGTCGAGTATTGAAGAGAGCAGTCGACGCGAAGCAAAGCATACTTACTTAGTGCCAAGGCTACCCTTACTTGTTTAATAATACTTCACAAATTTTGGAGAATGTTTCCCTTTACAAACTTTGAGAAAATTCTCAAAATTTTAAACATTATTCCGCAATAACATAGGGGTAAAACCCAGATAAGTGATATTCCAAAAATTTTGGGAAGTTTTTCCTACAAAAAGTTCAGGAAAATTCCCAAACTAATCAGTAACTTCCCATCAATGTTGGGAATTTTTTCACAAAATATTGGGAAATTTCCCAAACTTTTTGGAAAATTCCTACTATGCTTTGAGATTTCCGTACTCGAACGTATTAGGAATATTACTAAAGTGTTTGTGTGAAAAGCTTCCCAAACTTTTTGAGAAAGTTCCCAAAACATTGTTTACAGTTTAACTCATTAACATACATTTTAGTATATGTACTCCATACGATAATATTTAACAAATTGTGGTAACCTCTATTTTAGGTTAGTAAACTATTATGCATTAATTTAGAAAGTTTCAAAAACTGAGGCGATTAAAAAACCTATCGTAGATTTATTCTAGTATTCTAGTATTCATATCATGAAGCGAAAGCTCAAATACTGATTATAATTTGACAATAAAGAAATAAAGAATACGAACACTACACTGTCAATAATTTCTGCTAAAAAATTTCACTACATGTATTGGAAGTTTATTTCCGAAACGTAAGGTAACGCTACAATACACAATGTTTTAGTTTCCAAATGCTGGAATTGGTACGGTACCTCACATGTATTGGATTTTTGTAATACAAGTTCAGTAAACCTATTTAGGCGAAAAATTTAAATTAAATTAAAATAAATAATATAGGTATAATAAATTTAAAGATTGTCTGCCAGAGTCAAAACTTTTATTAGTATATAGTATATAACGCGTCTATTTTATGTAATTCAAGGAGTTCATGGGATTTAAGCAATTCACAGAATTTACTGAATTCAAAGAATTCACGCAATTAATATAATGCCCACAATTCACGGATTTCGTGAAATTAATTCACGGAACATCCGGAATTCAAGGATTTCTAGGAATTTACGGTATGCGCGGAATAAAAGCAATTTACGGGATACAAACAATTCAAGAAATTCACAAAATTCATGAGATTTGAGAAATTCACATAATTTATGGAATTCAAGGAATTTAACAAATTTAATAAATTTACGAGATTCACGGAAATCAAGAAGTTCACGAAACTGGTCACTTTACGGAATTCATGGAATCCAGAGAATTTACGGAAATCAAGGAATTCACATAATTCAAGAAATTTACGGAATCCAAAGAATTCAAAAAAATTTAAGGAATTCATGAAGTTCAAGAAATTCACAAAATTCATGGAATTCAAGGAGTTTATGAAATTCAATGAGTTTAAAAAATCCAATGAAATTATGGAATTCACGGAATGTGTGGAATTCATGGACTTCTAATAATTCCATAAATCCGTGTATTATTTGAATTTAGTCTGTTGGATTTAATTAATTTCGCGTATTCCATTGTTTTCGTGAACTCCTTTATTTCTGTGAATTCCGTGAATGCCACGAATTCCTAATACATATAGTGGAAATCTGGACGGTGAAATCATTCTGGAAATTTGATTCTTGAACAATCTACAATCTATTTACCAGTCCCTTCTTGTACATGATACTAAAGAACAACAAAATCTTGTATCTTCAATTCTAAAAATAAAAACCAATTTTTCTCTGCTTGAGAGTTCATAAACTATGATAATTGCATGGGACATTTTCTTGTAAATATAAATAAATTAATAATCGTTTAATGTAAATACTAAAATTTCAAAGGTTTCATACGCCATTAAAACGCGGTAGCTATACAATTTTTACGACCCTGAAGATTGCCACATCTATAAATTTCACATTTTCTAAGTAATTATTAACAAATTAAGCTTCTAATCTAGAAACCGTAAACACCTTTGAATTCGTTTTAGAAGCATATAACGGCACAATGCAATTCTAATTTCCATTTTTTTTTCTACATACGTCAGTTTTTAAGGACTTATTTTTCATTTTTTTATACTTAAATTACAAATCCAAGTCACACAGATTCACAGTAAAATAATCACATTTTTTAAATAAAATTAGGATCATGTTTCTAGGACTGACCCTTTGCAAATAACAGAAGTTCTCCAAAAAAATCATTTAATCAATTAATTACTTTAAATCAAACATCTTATAATATTATCATAATCAAAATATTAAGTTTAGATTTTCCGAATTCAACATGAAGAATATATATGGTTATTAATTATGCCGTTCATCCATCGGACTCAAATTTTTGGCAAACTTTATTCCTATAAAGAAAAAATTTATAAAAATAATTTCTGATACGTGGGTCATAACGCACGTAGTCTGATAAACAATTATCTTCAATAAACAATTGTAACACCTAGAAGGTTAATTATTAATTGCAGCATTTTGTTAAATTATAGTATCTTACATCAAAATAATTCTAAAGTGTAATAAAAATTAAAACCTTTTTAGAGTTAGGCTTGTGTAATCAATCATAAATTTCTGCCCAAGGATGTTTTCTCTTGTGGCGCAGTTGTAATTATATTATTGAATAAACTGTTTTATTTACCAAGGTAGTATATTAACATGATAACATAATATAATATAAAATAATAACATAATATAATTTATGGCTTTTAGCATGAAGATAACCTCTTAAACTAATTTTTAATTTAAGCATAAGAATTTCCATGAAATGGAAACAACTGTAAGAGGGCAGAAAATGAAATTCATAAACAGTCCTACTATAAAAGTGGGTAATCTGGCGTGCATAAAATGTATTAATTGATTAAATAAATTAAATAATCGATAATGTACTGGCAAAGTATACAGCACGTACCTCAATATCTTACAATTTCTTTTTAAACAGACAAATAAGTTAACAATTTATTAAAATATTTATCAACAGTTTTTAAAACCAGTATCTATTATAGCTGCTTCCTTCTTTTGAAATATTTGGAATCGGAAAGATAAAATGAGAAATATAAATGTGCTCAATACAAGTAGATATTAGTCTTAATAGATACCGTGCCTATATTGGGCAACATTTCTTTAAATTTAATTTCAGACTAAATAGAATAAAAATTACAGTTATACTCAACTTAAACTAAAATATTATATCCCGATATTTAATAGCGGGTCGAATGTTTTGAATCATACCGCTGATTCATTTAATTAAAACTACTGAAAAACAAATTTTAATTTCCGTATGGGATCAACTTTATCTTCAATTGCAGATAACATTCTTGCTTTATCAAATTATATTTTCGATATAATTCATACCAAAAACACGAAAGCTAATGCTACAATACATTATGTTTTAGTTTCCAAATGCTGGAATTGTTATGCTTCCTTACATGTATTGTAATTTTGTAATACAAGTTCAGTACACCTGTTCAAGCGAAAAATTTAAATTAAATTAAAATAAATAACATAGGTATAATGAATTTGAAAATTATCAACTAGACTCAAAACTTTTATCAGTATACAGTATATAACGCGTCTATTTATGTACTCAAAGGAATTCATGAAATTTAAGCAATTCACAGAATTTATTGAATTCGAAGAATTCATGGCATTCATATAATGCCCGAAATTCACAGATTTCGTAGAATTAACAAAATTCATGGAATTCACGAAACAAATAGAATTCCTCAAATTCAAGGATTTCTAGGAGCTCACGATATGCACGGAATACAAGAAATTCATGGACTTCAAAGAATTGAAGAAATTTACACAATTCAGGGGATTTGATTAATTCATATAATTTATGGAATTTAAGGAATTCACACTCCTCTAACCAGTGCTCCACTTTTGCATCCCCTATCCCGCACAATTCACATATCTCTTCTCTTCAGAAATCCAGAACCTATTTTAACCCTCCATGTATCCGCATCTCATGCTCCATTTAATACTACTATAAATATTCAATTACTAAATAAAAACATGCATGACTATATGACTAGTAAAACCACCCCCAAGCCAATACCGCCAACTTAGATAATAAACTACTTTAATAAATTTAGATAGTAAGAAAAATAGTTTTTTAAAAGAGAGAAGAACCCTATCTAGTCTAGATTAAAGAGAAGATGTAGGTAACTTTCTGCAATTGTGAGGGTTCGGAGTCAACAGAGAAGGTAAGAGAAGAGAATCAGGACGGCACACCGAAGGCGACGACGGACAGGAACCCCCAGAATCCGCTGCATCCAGTCAGTCACAGTAGGTACAGCCCAACGAAATACCGGCATGATGAACTACTTGACTGTTCATAAACATCAAACAGACAGCACCGTGAGTCAGACATCCACCAAAAACCGTAAGTAGAAGGGGCGGGTTCTAGCGTGACAGAGGAACATGTCCGCGCAACTACGAGAGGTAACACTAAACAGGCCCCATCACGGCCACTGGTCATGTTCAACCAAGAAAGGGGGCTACCAAAATCACCGGTCAAATGCGAGCAACATGGCGTAGTAGGCCCACATTGGCGGAGGTCGCCCATTCGACCTCTTCCGTTGAAAAAGGCCAATCAACGGGATCCTCGCCGAACATTCGCAAGGCCCAGTGGAAAACAGCTAAATGACGGTGGAAGAAGGAAGAGGATGTCCGTTGGCATCAGGTATGTAACTTGACGGTGCTAACCGCTAAACCGAATGAGACGGCATGGGATCAAAAGGATTGAGGATAGCCGTGAAAGAAAAAATGGATTTGTAGGACGTAATCACTTTAGCTTGGTGGCTGCAAAGTAATTGGTTTCTGTTCCCAATCTTTAAGTGCCTTCCCTCTCTCGTAGTTTTCACCAAGTGGATAATAGATTTGTGGACTATATGAGGCGTGATTTAAAAGTGATAGTGCGGTGAATCCTCGAAGACCCCTTCGTGGCTCAAGGCTTGGAGGAGCGTTTGGCTCAAGATCGGACCACAGTAAGTCGAGGCGAACGTACTCCTCTAGAAAGCCAGGCGCGACGACGATTTTAGCGACGCCGGAAGGCGTGAGAGCATGGCGCGAGTGTCTCCGTTCGTCATTTCGGGCACAGCGCGGGTTCCTCAGTTAACTTTGCAACGAATCTATTCGTGACGTAATTAAATATTAAAAATTGAAAATGTTCGCCCTTTTCGATGATTTGTGAGCTACTATTTGTGGAAAACTAGCGAGTAAACTCCTAATTTTCAATTTTAATTCAATAAATATAATTGAAAATAGTCTAATAAAATTACAAAGGTCAATGTCATCTCTCTCACGCATGTGAGTTGCTACCCTCCTTACTCGTGCGTGATAGTGAGTCATCCTGCCAGCTTATACCCGGACGTCTCCGTCGAAGCTTGGATAGGTTCAATCCTATCTGTCGCATGTAATAAAATTCAACTATAATAAGTATAAGTGATTAGCATTGAAGCACACGGGAAAATTACAGAAACCCGGTTACAACATCAAGAGCGATAAACTTGTAAAAAATTTCACATTGTATCTCGCCATTATCGTCCATTATTCTCCTACATAAAAGTACGTAATTAAAATATGTTTTTCATTTTCATTGTGGATAATATTGAATATAATTTTTCCTCGAAGTAATTATTAGAAAGTTTTGACAAGGTACGCAATATAAGTATAATCTAATTTAAAACATGTGCATCAAAATTAAATAAACCTAATCTTATGAGACAACAAATCGTGTACACCCTAATAAACACAATATGTTGGTTGGGAAAACATTTCGCGAGTGCGCTTTTTATTGAAATCTTCTATTTGATGAATAAATAAAGAAATTATCAGTTAGACGTTATAACATTTAGTATATATAGCCACCATTTATCGTGTCAGTTTATACGAAAGTTAATCAAACTTATATTTTTGTTCTTTCCAATTGCGTACTAAGAAAAAATGAAAGTTTTTACTAAAATTCTACTTCTAACATACGTCGTTTTGCTGCGTTTGAAAAGTGAGTGAAATATTGCATAGAATCTATCTTGAACCATTAGATATTTTTGTTGATACAACGTTATCTTACACAAGGCCTTAATTTGTTCCAATATATTTGAAGAGTCAACTATTGAATAATTTTCCGCTCCACATTTTAAATTCTAAAGCTAGAAACCACAAAATATTTTTGTAAATGGAAAACAATATGGAACTTAAGTTTCGCTACAGCAGTTATAAAGTAATGAAAGACATGGCGATTCTTTATTAATTTCACCATAACATGCATTAAGAATTACAGTTTACGGTGTATATTGTGAGAGCCAAAACGAATTAAATATATTTAGGATGTAAATAACAGGAATAGCGAAAAACTAAAAACTAACATTTTAACAACGATAGCATTATTTGTGTATATTGAAACCGAATGATTGTCCTTTCTACCAACTTTTTTATTTGAATTTACTAAAATATTAGTTAATTAATACGAAAATTAACTTGAATTGACTAGAACTCTCTAACATTCTCTTTTAAATGTTTTCATTATTTTGATATTTTTATTAATTCCAAATATTTACGCATCAGGAGATGTTGAACGTTGCCATAAACTTTTACAGCTTTTTATTTTCTGAACTATAAGAGATTGATGATACATTCTCAGAGATAACCTTGGACTATTAATAATAAATTTTAGTCCATTCTTACTGAATAAATTATTTAATTTACTAAGGTCATATATTATTATATGTTTACAGTTTAAAATGAGTATCAGCAAATTAGAATTTTTTATATCTGAAGAGTTTTGTTTATTGCTTTTAACATGAATATAACCTGATATGATCATTTCCAATTAAAACTTAAGAAAACAACTTCAAGTGAGAAGAAATAGTACATTACATATCGAGTGACGAATGGCGGTGATTTCTGACGAGTGTGAAGTTTGCTACCCGAGCGAAG
>JAAAKG020001822.1:0-21776 GCA_010014905.2 Druon quercuslanigerum | reverse complement strand
TGTGCCTGCTGATGTCTGACGCATCTACTGCCACGAAATATCCAGCGCATTCGTGGCAGATCAGCTGCGTAGGTTTTTCCCAACTCCGTCGAGGGGCTGCCGATCAACTAGCGAAAGTTTTCGCTGGCTGATTGGCCACTGATGCGCGCGCGTTGACTGCAGCAGTATTTCTCTCTCCGTGTACGACTAGTAGACAAAAAACAATCACCATCATTTTATTAACATTTATCATCTGGTCAAAAACTTAAACAACAACACATATTTCCTATTATATTAATTTTTTTGATATTTTTTTTTTGTATTCGTTAAAAACTGAAATATTTATTGAAAATTCTTTTTTGATGTTTGAAAATATCTTCTATAACTGAAAGTTAACTGGGCTAGAATTTTGTTGAGCATCCGTTATTATCGGTTAAAAATTAATATTTTTTTTTTACTGAAAATATAACTGTTCCATTTTTGGTTGAAAATAGATCTTTTTTAATTTAAAATTCATGTATTTTGTTAAAAAATCGTGATAATTTTCTTTCGTTTGAAAATATTATTTCTTTTAACTGAAAATGTGACTATTCGATTTTTGCTTAAATTTAATTTAAACATTTTGAAAATATACTTAAACAAGTTTATTTTAGTAAGCCATGACGGAAAAGTAGAAAATTACTATTTTAAGTAGTCAAGGTATTTCCTAATTCAATCATGGATCCACCAGTTCTTGTAACATTTTTAACTTTGTTGTCACAATAAGAAGGTCATATTGCGAAATCGTGAACGCGAGCTAGTCTGTTTCTATTTTTAAAATTATTGCCTTATCACTGTTTTAAAATAAATAAACTCACATCCTTAAAAAAAATATCAGTTTAGATAATTAATTTCTTTCCCTGCCTAGTGCCGTTTTCTAAGAAATTAATTTTTTTATTTTTAATGCTATTTGTCGAAGTTAAAACAAAAAATGTTAATTCTATCAAAAAATACTGACAAATCAAGGTGTAGCTTCTTTCTGGGCAAAAAAGTTTTGTTTAATTTTTTTTTGGTACACTCAAAGAAATTTCATTACTTTACAATTCGAATATGAAAACTGAATATCTTGAGAATAAGAATTGGTATATTCAATAGCAGGGATTAATATTTTATGTATGTTCCTTTAATATTACCATAAATTACAAAAAATGTCATAAATTTCCGGTAATTTATAAAAATGATCAAAATTGAATTTTAGATCATTTATCGTAATTTACCATATTTACCTGTGAAATAGCCATAAATGACCGAGAATTTCCAAAAATTTCCGCAAATTCATAGATATTTTTGAATTTAACTTTGGGTAATTCATCTTAAGTGCCCATAAAGTACCTGCATTATAACCAAAAATTTGAAAAAAATTTCGAAAATTTTCGGAAAATTAAGAAAATATTTAAAATGTAATTTTGGATAATTTATGGTGAGTTACCAAAATTAACTGAAAAGTTACCATGTCATGACAGCAAGTTTCCATAAATTTCCGCATATACATAGAAATTTTTAAATTCGGTTTTGGGTAATTTATCTTAAGTTGCCATAAATTACATGTAATATTGTCAAAAATTACCAACAAATTTAATAAATTTCCGCAAATTTATTAAAATGTTTAAAATTTAATTCTGAATAATGTATGGTAATTTACCATATTTACATGCAAAATAACCGTAAATAACTGAAAATTTTCATAAATTTCCGCAAATGTATAGAAATTTTTAAATTTAATTTTGGGTAATTCATCTTAAGTTAATATAAAGTACCTGCAACATTATCAGAAATTACTCAAAAAATTTCATAATCTTCCGGAAATTTATGAAAATGATCGAAAATTTATAGAAGCTTTAAATTTCATTTTAGGTACCTTATCTTAAGTTACCATAAATTACCTTCAATATGATCATAAATTACCATAAAATTTTATAAAATTCCGGAAGTTTATACAAAAGTTTAAAATTGAATACTGGATAATTTATGATAAGTGACCACAATTAACTGTATAATTACCATAAATGACCGAAAATTTATAGAAATTTTTTAACTTAATTTAGGGTAATTTATCTTAAGTTGCTATAAGTTACCTGCAATATTATCATAAATTACCAACAAATTTCATAAATTTCCGCAAATTTATAAAAATGTTTTAAATTGAATTTTGAATAATGTATGGTAATTACCATATTTACATGTAAAATAACTATAAATAACTGAAAATTTTCATAAATTTCCGCAAGTTTATAGAAATTTTTAAATTTAACTTTAAGTAATTCATCTTAAGTCAATATAATGTACCTGCAACATTATTATAAATTACTAAAAAAATTGCATTAGGTTCCGGAAATTTATGATAATATTTAAAATTGAATTTTGGATAATTTACGATAAGTGACCACAATTAAGTATATAATTACCATAAATGACCGTAAATTTATAGAAATTTTTTAATTTAATTCAGGGTAATTTATCTTGAGTTGCTATAAGTTACCTGCAATGTTATCATAAATTACCAACAAATTTGATAAATTTCCGCAAATTTATAAAAGTGTTTAAAATTTAATTCTGAATAATGTATGGTAATTACCATATTTACATGTAAAATAACTATAAATAACTGAAAATTTTCATAAATTTCCGCAAATTTAAAGAAATTTTTAAATTTAATTTTGTTTAATTTATCTTAAGTTGTTATAAATTATCTGCAATCTTATCATAATTTACCAAAAAATTTCATAAATTGCCGCAAATTTATAAAAATGTTTGAAATTTAATCCTGAAAAATGTATGGTTATTTACCATATTTACATGTAAAATAACCATAAATAACTGAAACTTTTCATATATTTCCGCAAATTTAAATAAATTTTTTAATTGAATTTTAGATAATTCATCTTAAGTTAATTTAAAGTGCCTAAGGCATTCCCATAAATTTCAAAGAAAATTTCATAGGCTTCCGGAAATGTATGAAAATGTTAAAAATTGAATATTGGATAATTTACGATAAGGGACCACAATTAACTGTATAATTACCACAAATGACCGCATATTTATAGAAATTTTTAAATTCAATTTTGAGTAATTTATATTAGGTTAACATAAATTACCTACAATATTATCATAAATTACCAAAAAATTTCATAAAATTCCGCAAATTTATAAAAATGTTTAAAATTTAATTCTGAATAATGTATGGTAATTTACCATATTTACATGTAAAAGAACCATAAGTAACTTAAAATTTTCATAAATTTCCGCAAATTTATAGAAATTTTTTAATTTAATTTTAGATAATTTATCTTCAGTTAATATAAAGTACCTTCAACATTAACATAAATTATTTAAAAAAATTTTATAAAGTTCCGGAAATTTATGATAAAAACAATCGAATTTACAACATAACAGTTAAATTTGAAACAAATGATTGGAATTTCAATTAAAAAAGGTAAGTTGTCAACCAAAAATGGAATCGAATGAATTCTGATAGAAAATTAAAAAAAGATCACAAATTTTTAAAATTATTTTGTACAAATTTGAAAAAGGATGTAAAATATTCTAAACAAAATTTTGCAATTTTGGCAAATTATATAATTTTAGAAAAAATAAGGAATATAATTATTATTAAGCCAAATCGCGCAATTTCGTTGCTAAATTTTTTTTATGTTTAAGCTGGCTTAAACAATGTGCTTTCAAATTTTAATACGTATAAGAAATATTCAGAAATTTTGAAACTAGGTTTCTCGAAAATGAAAAAAAATTTTTTGTAGGTTCCTACACTGAGCGATATTTTAAGAGATTAATGCACGGAACTGATCCTTCATCTTCTGCAATGTCTTGACATGTTTTAAAATAAGCTTTTAAAATTAATTTTTTTAAATAAAAAATGATTTAAATTATTCCTAGAAATATAAAAGATTTTTTTTTCATTTTCGTTAAACTTTACAAAATTCTTGTGAAATCTTTGCAAGTTTTAATTAATTTTGAATCATAATCGTAATCCTCTTTCAATTTTCTTTTAGAATTAACTTGAAAATAAAAAACATTTAAGTTTTTTCTAAGAAGATGCATTCATTCTCTTAACACCCTGAAAGATTCACTTTACTTAAAAACTCCTTCTAATAGCCAGATTAGCCAGTCAGCCAACGAAAACGAATCGTGAGGTCGGGGGAGCTCGGGTTCATGCTCGTACATTTTCGGCTCTACGAGAGGCTGGCCTACGCAACATGTAGCAGAGCCGACTCACCGACACGCTGCGATTGAATGTATTTCTCCCATATGGGATATTGGTGTGGGCCGAAAAATCTCACGTTCTGGAGACACTGATTCACGACTGTTCATCTGACTTCGAGCGTTCCTTCAATCGCTTCTACTAAAAAATTAGCCTCTTAAAGGTGTTCTCACACTAAAATATGTTGCAATGCGTTGGAGACGTCTCACTGAGTGGTGACGCACACAAGTGCGTCGCTATCTACACGAGCTCGCAACGTCCTTGAGCAAGTACCGCTATGGACAGCAGCAGCACGGCAGGTTGCACGCGATTGGTTGACTTTATAATACGGACGGCACGTCCGTGAGACGTCTCCAGCGTACTGCAACGGATTTTCTTGTGCGACCACCTTCACCCTAAGGTACCTTTTCTCGCGCCACGTCAAATATATTAATAAGAACGCCAGGGACGTGTGATGTGCGTCAATGTTCCTCTAAATTCCCCTCCTTAGAAATAAGATCGACGTAGGGATAAACACCCGACCGATGTTATAAGGGCTTCTGCCTGAGATTGCGAAACCCTAATAACAAACCACTTTCGGATTCTCGCAGCATAAATGCAGATTGGATGCTTACTTATTGTTGGAAAAATCATTTAAATTGTAAATATATTCTATTATTAAACTTACGAATAGAATTAAAGATGACCACCAGGGTGAAGGCCAGTGTGTAACCGATCTTCATTTTTCTCCGGACGAGAAAAAACTTCCGGAATGTATTAATCAACAATTTGAATCGCAGTGTGACTAATGAGGATATACTTCTGCTTAAATAGACTATATTTAAACTCGTCATTGCGACGTAGACTATACATTTCATGGTTTTCCTTGTGTGATATTTGTATTTCTTATATGGCCGTGCAAAAAAAATTTGGCTGAGTTTCCGGTTTTTAACTGGGTAACTGAGTTTTACATTGAATTCTGATACAAGTTCTAGAACATATTTGTTAAGTTTATTATTAGCCATATAGGAAGTGCGCCTCGTAATTTTCCTTGAGCGAACACTTGTTCTAAATTTGGGTCATTCGTGTTTATCCAAGTTACAGGTTTTTTTCTTTTGATATGTTGGCAAATTGATAGGAGGTTGTGCAAAAATGATGAATGATAGTACTAACAAAATTGATCATTTTTATGTGAATAAGAAAATATGCAATACTCCAAAATATTTACACAAAAATTTAATTCACCTATTCGTGAAGATCAGAGCCCTCATCCTTACAACTTTTGTAGTCCACCTCTACTGCAGATTAGATTGGAGTTATGTTCAGTTGAGTGGATTGAATTGGAATGAACTGAATTGGATTGGATTAGAGTTGAGTTGGGTGGACTGAATTCGATTAGAGTATATTGAACTGGAATTGTATAGATTGAATTAGAATGAATTAGATTGCAATTAATTGGATTAGATTTGATTGGATTAAAGATGAGTGGATTGAGGTTGATGGCAGTGTATTGAAATGAACTCGATTAAATTAGTGTTCACTTGAGTATACTTCAGTGGATTTAAATTAGAATAAATTGGGCTGGAATGAATTTGTTTAGATTATATTAGAGTTGAGTAGAGTAGATTGGAGTGGATAGAGTTGAATGATTTTGCATTGATTTTATTGTATTGAATTAGAATGTACTAGACTGGAATAAACTGGATTATAATGGGTTGGATTTAAGTAGAATGGATTGGATTAGAGTTGATTGAAGTGGAATGGAGATGAGTAGATGAGAAGAGAATTCAGCGGATTAAAATTAATTTGTTTGGATTGGTTTGGAGCAATTGGATTAACGTGAATTGTATTACAGGTAAACTGAATTTAGTTGCGTGGATTGGATTGGAATAATTGGAATTGGAATTAATTTAAAAAAATTAATAAGATTTTATTGAACTGAACTGAGTTGGATTGAATTAATTATATTGGAATAAATTGCTTTGGATTAGAATAAAGTGGATTGCATTTAAGTAGATTAGATTAGAATTAAGCGAAGTAGATTAGATTGGAGTGGATTGGATTAGAATGATGTAGAGTGGATTTAAGTGGAGTGAATTCGAGTGGAGTGGATTGGAGCAAATTTTATTTGAGTGAATTGCAGTGGATTGGGGTATATTGGAGTGGAGTGCAATGGACTTAATTTCATTGGTTTAGATTAGAATGAATTAGATATACATTAATTAGAGTTGATTACACTTGAGTTTATCGTAGTAGAGTGCAGACGATTGAAATAAAAATGGATTGGATTGAATAAGAATTAATTTTATTGGCGTGGATTAGATTTGTGCGATGTGGAATAGAGTGGATTGGAGTTTACTAGAGTGGTATAGATTAGGTTAGAGTGGATTAGAATGAATTGAATTGGATTGGAGTTGATTGGAGTTGAGTTGCATGGATTAAAGTGGATAGGACTGGAGTTTGACGGAGTGGAGTGGATTAGAATAAATTGAAATTAAGTGGAATGGAATTAGTTAAATTGCATGGGAATAAATTAGATCAGAGTGGAAGGAACTGGGTTGTATTGGATAAGAATGAATTATATTGGAATTAGTTGGGATTAAGTGGAGTGGTGTGGATAGGTGATAATTGGAGTAGAGATGATAGGATTGGAATCACCTTTACTGGATTGCATTATAATGAATTAAATTGGAATAAATTGGATTAGACTTGAGTTGAGTTCAGTTGAATTGAGCTGAATGTACTGTATTGAATAGGATTGTATTAGAATAAATAAAATAAATCAGATGCGGAAAAATGGCCTTGGTTGGATTGGAGTTGAGTGGAGTGGATTAGAGTGGAGAGAATTGGTTTGCAATAAATTATACTGCATTGGTGTTCAGTTAAGTGGTGTAGAGTGAATTTAAGTGAAACGGATTGGAGTAAAGTGTATTGTATTGGAGTTGATTCGACTGGATTAGGCTAGTTTGAAGTGGAGTGGATTGGACTTAATTTTACTTGCTTGGATTAGAATAAATCAGATTGAAATTAACTGGAGTGAATAGGAACAGGAGTTTAGAGGATTGAAATAAAGTGAATTGGATTTAAATCGAATTGAATCAATTAGATTGGGGTGGAGTGGAGATGCGCTATGTGAAATGGAGTCGATAGCAGTTTACTGTAGTGAAGTGTATTAGATTAGAGTGGATTGAATTGGAATGAACTCGATTGAAAAGGATTAGATTGTATTGGAGTTAATTGGATAGGGTTGATATGAACTGGGCTGGATTGGATAAGAATGGATGTGATTGAAATTAATTGAGATGAAGCGGAGTAAATAGGTGTTCATTGGAGTAGAGTTACTAGAATTGGAATTAGCTTTATTGTATGGGATTAAAATGCATTAAATTGGAATGAATTGGATTGGACTAGATGGACTAGATTTGAGTCGATTTAAATTAATTGAATTGGATTGAAGTGCATTGGATTAGTCTTCAGTTGAGTTTAGTTGAATTTAACTGACTGTACTTTATTGAATAGGATTGTATTAGAATAAATGAGATAAATTAATTGGAGAAAAATGGACTTGGTTGGATTGGAGTTGAGTGGAGTAGATTAGAGTGGAGTGAATTGAATTGCAATGAATTATACTGCATTGGTGTTCAGTTAAGTGGTGTAGAGTGAACTTAAGTGGAGCGGATTGGAGAGAAGTGTATTGTATTGGAGTTCACTCGAGTGGATTAAGCTAGATTGGAGTGAAGTGGATTGGACTTAATTTTACTTGCTTGGATTAGAATTAATCAGATTGAAAGTAATTGGATTGGATCGGAACAGGAGTGCAATGGATTGAAATAAATTTAATTGGATTTAATTGGATTTGAATAAATTAGATTGGAGTGGACTACAGTTACGCTGTGTGAAATGGAGTCGATTGCAGTTTACTGTAGTAAAGTGTATTAGATTAGAGTGGATTGAATTGGAATATATACGATTGGAAAGAATTAGGTTGTCTTAGAGTTAATTCGATTGGATTGATATGAACTGGGTTGTATTGGATTAAAATGATCTAGATTAGGATCATTCAAAAAGAATTAATTTATAGTTATAATTTCCCTGCTGGACTTTCTTCATTTAAAATCTCATTTTCCTTTTCCAGACCAATAGAGATGAAATGAACTAGAATGAGGAAAATATAACAGATTTTTCATAATTTCTTAAATTTTCTTTTATTGTTTTTTGGTCGTTTTACATATTTTGCAGTAAATTTAAAATTATTCCACAAAATATTTGTTTATACGTAATATCTTATAAAGAACATAAATATAACTATATTAAGAATAAATACATTAATAACTATACTATGCTGTTTAAAAAAAATCTTTTTAACTACCCATGTGGAAAAATCTTCTGGCGCTGGCCCGGCCCAGACCAGGTCACATTTGCAAAAAAAGTTGACACTTGTAGATCAAAAATTGAAATTTGTAGTAAAAATGAAATTTTAAGAAAAAAATTGAACTTTCAATACAAAAAGATAACCTTTTTCTTAAAACAGATAAGTTCTTAATTTACTTAAAACAAATTTTTTTCAAATAGTTGAAATTTTCATCCTGAACATATTTCAGTTCTTTTTTCAACCATGTTTTTTTCATGTTTTGTTGAAAACTAAAATTTTTTAATAACAAATTTAATTATTTGTTTAAAAAATCATTTAGTTCACGATTTTTTACTCTGTTGTAACAGGTAAGCAGATTATTTTTTTTTATGAAGAGTGGGTCACGTGAACAGATCACTAACCGTTCCTCTTTCTCGTTTCCTCCTCCCCTTCCCCTTATGACCCTTTCCAGTTTCCACTTTAACATTTCACTTCCCCTTTATCTCTTTCGTATTTCCATCTTGCATTTCCTTTCCCCTTTCCCAACCCCCATCCTCCTTTTCACCCATCCCCCTTCCGTTTTAATTTTCTTGTTCTTATTTAAAGTTTCCCCTTAGAAAACTGCTGTTCCACTTCCATTTTGATAGCAGCTGTTTGAACAGCTGAAAGCAATCTGTTTACATACATTGAGCGTTTTTGATATATAGATGTGTAGATGTGTAGATTAGTCCTGATGTCCTTTGCCTCAGCGACAAGATCTCTTAGTGCGACCTTCTGTATTTTAGGATACTTTGCAGCAAATCTCGTTTCTAAATTTTATCGTTTTCCCATTTTTTTTTAACTTCGTACTTTCATAATAGAGACACACCAAATCCTCTTTCATTGTGGTATCCGACTTGATGCGCTCCCACGGTATTTCTGTCGAGGTGGTTGGCTGCAAATAGCTAACGCTAGCCACAGCATCCTCAGGAGGCACAGTTGATGTTCCACTGCTTACCTTTGTCGCAGATGTTCTTTCTAAACCAGCTGTTTGATTAGTGAGATCTGCCTGACTATCTCGCAGCTCACCATCACCACCGTCCCGCATGCTGTGGCATCCGCGGCGGCCCCAAGGGCGCCCCAACCATCCTCGGGAATCAACAAGCGTTTCAATATCTTTAATATACTCTTCATTATTTATGGGTTTTGGTATTCTGCATAGTCCCTTTCCTCTTCTTTACGTCCCTGTTTGGTATGGTAAACCCTGTCAGTAGCAGTGCTACCGCCAACATAACCATCTAAGTCGTGAGAGGAAAGCTCAAGCCCTACCGCGACATCAACTCGGAAAATCTTATTATTATTATTTTTATTATTGTTATTATTATTATTATTATTAATGAACTCACTCGGTGGGGAAGGGACTAATGTTAAGATCTTCACAAAGTCATCCTGTGGGGTTCTCCACTTGGGTCCATTAGTTTCCAAGGTATTTTGTTTTAGCCTTCATTCACTCTGCTAACACTCTTTTTATTAATTATTTTCCGCCATACTTTTCTGTCCAGGCATACTTTCTAACTTCTTTCAAGAGGCGAATTTTCACGGAGTTCTTTTATGCTAACAGTTCGCCTAATCGTATCAGCACGAGAATTAAAATACCCTGTTTCATATTCTGTAAGTGGCGTTGGTATGCCAGTAACCATGCTAAATGCTGCTTCGCGATTATGTGTATCATATAATACATGAAGCTGATTGAAGACCTTAATTGCAAAAACTAAGAATTTTCCGTTTCGTAGAAAAGTAAAAACCTTGTTTGGTTCGACGATGTAAAAGCGCTGAGTTTTGTGTGGAAGATTCTGTATCACTTTAATAGTAAACCCACGGGGAACCTGCCAATTTACATATTCTTTGTTCTGCAGAGAAGAAGGAATTCTGGAAGGTGGTCCATATAGACCTTTGATAGCTTTCGGCAAACCCTTTTCTGCAAGACAAAGTAGTGAAGCGTTAATTTTAATACTTAAAATGTATTTTCACTATAATTACACAGCCACACAAAAAGAAGGATGTCGGATCTGGATATAAGACACATGTATCTCTATGCCTTTTGGTTACGCTGAATTCAAATCCGCTTTCAGAAGTTGTCCAGCAGATCTAGATTTACCCCTCACTTAAATGAAACACCTCAAAACTAGCTAAGTAGCTGTTTTACGTGAATAAAGTTGAAGAAGAATTCTAATTCGAAGAATTCTAATTCTAATTCGCGACCTAAATTGGGCCAACAGGTCTAGGTTTGGTCCTAACCTCAAAAAACATCTGAAAACCGTAAGTTAGGCTGATTTTTCCCTTTAATGATAAACTTACATCTCTAATCTAAATGAAAACGTACATATTCTTATGCCTTTTATTGCAATGTATTCAAAATCATTTCCTTCATCAGCCCAGCGGTCCAATTTGGCCCTAGCTCGTCTAGGTTCGGCTCTTATATCAAATAAGACTTTGAAATTACGCAAATAGGGAGTTTTTCTGTTATGAAAAATGTTCTTTTATCTGCTGCTTAGACTTCTTAAAAGCCATTTTAATTTGAATAATCTTATTATTATCGTTACCTAGAAACAACGTCGTAGGTGTAATAAGTTCTGTTTCCTTTGGGGTGATAGATTAAAGTGAGTTCCACTGCTTCTCACTATTCTGGGTGCTTGTTTAGAGTGAGTCCTATTGCCTCTCACTATTCAAACTTCTAAGAACGTATATCATTAGATTTAATTCAATCGATTTACCAGTATAGGCCTTTACCATCTTGGCTACGATGTTCTTGTAGTCAGGACTCTTATAGTTGCCTAAAAATTCTTTGCTACTGCTTTGAAACTTTCCTAAGCTTCCTTTTCAATGCTATACATTTAGGTGACAAAGTTAGAGTCTTTAAATAACGTACTTAAACGGTTCAGTGTATAAAATTGATGCATATTTATAAAATCGATGCAAGAGCGGGTAAACAGAAAATAATTACGCTCCTGCAATGACTTGCAAATTTCTGGGCGAAAGAGTTTTCTGGCGCAATCAATTTAAGAAGAAAGGATAATCAACGTCGCGACGTTGGGGCCAGCCTGATAACTGAGGAACGACTGGATCGACATTCGACGCCAAGCATTAGTAGTGTGACGTCCCGTCACTTTTCCCAAATCTACACTCTCATCAATAATTTTCCCTAATGTAAATCGTGCCTCACCCAAATAAAATTTAATGTGCAGCGCAAGTATTGGTTTAGGCACGATAATGGGCAGCGCATTCATAACTTTAACAGCCACTAATTAAGGGTGGCTTTCCACTATATAAACCCCCAAAAATTGTCAAGTTCAGTTCAGTACTCCAGATCAGCTATCCGCCGAAGGTACCGTAAAAGTTAGTCCAGTCAAAATTTCGCCGCAGCAATAGTTCAGATCAGCCGCCCTCGCGATAATCCAGCCCAGTCAATTTTCGGTTGTAAATTCTGTCTCTTTCAGTTCTTAAATTTATAACACAAAGGAATATGTATAACGAAAGTTTTAATCTCTGTCACAGGAAAATATTGAGTGTTTTGTCCAATTTAACTATACAGGAATATGTGTTATAAAAGGTGTAATCTCTGTCACAGTCAATTATGGAGTGTTTTGACGAATTTAATTAACAGAACAATTAGTTCCCGTAAGAAATTGGCTCTCTCCGTCATCATAGTAACAAATAATC
Organism: Druon quercuslanigerum; assembly: GCA_010014905.2. NCBI lineage: Eukaryota > Metazoa > Arthropoda > Insecta > Hymenoptera > Cynipidae > Druon > Druon quercuslanigerum. The sequence continues at coordinate 9,513 of JAAAKG020001822.1, read as the reverse complement.
TGCTACCAACTCGTGGATGTCCACAATCTTCACTCTTGGGTCTCTTCTCCGATGCCGGGAAAAGATAAGGAGGCTCATCAACCTTTTGGAAGGGACAGTCAACTCCACTTATCAATCGAAGGGCCTATTTGATCAATCCTTGAAAGATCTATCGGCAACCTTACACCAGAATTTTCAGGTCACCAGATCCTTTCACCACATGGTACAAGAAATTCGTTGGGAACTGGAGCACGAGGCATCACAACAAATAAAAACCAAGATATTATCGCTATTTAATCTTTCCACTTTCTTTTTCTCTCCTTACAGGAATCTAAATTCCATCCTTTATTTTTACCTAAAGCTGCCTTTCACTGGGAAAATCTAATCACTCAAACCCAACTTCAACGATGCCATTTAATTCCGTACAATTATGAAAACAGAAACTATTTAATTTATTTAACTCTCTTTCTCTCAATTTTCCTCAATCCTTGTTTCAGCTAAGCCGGAATAGTCAATTGTTATGACTGTTCCGACGAGTGTTGATCAAAAAACGAGGATCCTATTTCTGATAATTGGGTAATTGGTGTAAATATATTACTCATCCAGACGTCACAGTAGGGACAGAACTTTTGGCTCTCGACTATTAGGACGCTCAATTTCCAATTGGAGTCCGGTCTACTTTCAGCGGTATACCAAAATAACGTTAGAATACAGGTAAGAAAGACTGGGCGATTAGGAATCCAAATTTCAATTTAGTTAAAAAAATCAATTTTCATTCGGCTTCCCTTATTTTATCAATTCATCCTACTCTGACAAGGTTAGGTAATACTGGAGGGCTACCCGCTCATCCGTAAGCAACCCATTCTTGAGTATGGGCAACCTGTTCTCTACAGGAACTCATACAGTGTGGTTATAAAAAAATTTTAGGATGAGTGATTCCGTGGCTGCTTACTAGTTTTGACTCACAGAACTATGAACTTAGGAATTAGTAAAATTTCCAGAATAGTTTAATGAGGTTTAATGACTCAAATCAATAAGCCGAATAAAAGGTAGATCTGAGGAAAATTCAAAAAGTCTATCTTTTAAAGTCATTCGTAGAAAATAAAGGGGAGTCTCAGTCTTCCTCTAATGAAAGGATGAAAACAATCAGATTATTAAGCGTGCGTTTGAAAATTGAAATTGCCCGTTATAAAAAAATAGACGATTTTTGACTTCATAATTTTGATTCTCGCTTCTGTGTATCCATTTCTTCTCGATTAAAATTAGCAAGTCATTCAAATAAAAAAATGAATACGTTTCAGATAAGAGTTTTGTAGATTCAAAACTCAGAGATAATTACGTAACAAAGGGAATTTAGATGAAATAGTTTTTTAGTATCAAGGGACTAAAAATGGAGAAAAGCGAAATTCAATTTATAGCAAATTGGTAACCTGAATTTGATGATAGACTTACTTGCGGAATTGCGCAAGATGAAGCTAGAATTTGGGAAAAACTGTAAGAAGCTCGCTCGCTCCATCAAATCATGAAAGTTCTATTTCGGGCGAGCAAAGCATGAAGGTGCCATAATGTTCGCTCGTGTCTCCGCCGTGAAGTGGCACCTTCATGCTTTGCTCGCCCGATATAGAACATTCATTATTGGATGAAGCGAGCGAGCCCCATTTAGTTTTGGCCAACGTCTAGCTTCATCTTGCTCAATTCCATGAGCAAGACTTTCTAGCTCTGAGTTCTTGGTTAACTTTTTATTGTTTATATTTTTGGTTAAGTACCGTCAAGTCGTGTCGCGTGCGTTGGCATCCTACCTTTAGGACGCCACGATTTTTTTTGTTAACGGAAAAAAACAAACTTTAACCGATACGTAAACTATCGCTGATCTAAAATTTGGAATCACCACTTGATATCATTTCTAGCTGTGACTATATCATCGCGGCCAGTGCATAAATAAACGTCTTTATTTGCGATTTTCAGATATTTTTCAGGCCAGGGACAAACCAAGACTTGTTGGTCCAATTTAGGTCATGAATTCAAATTAGGTGTATCAAAATAAATAAGGTTGAATACATTTTGACTGAAATTTTAGGCTTCTGATTATTTTGTTCAACTTTTTTCACGTAAAAACAACCATTTAGTCAGTTTTGAGGTGTTTAATTGAACCTACGGCTAAACCGAGACCCGCTGGACCGATTCTGAATGACGGATTTAAATTAAGCGCATCAAAATACATACGGGTATATGTCTCTCATACCCAGATCCGACAACTTTTCTTTGTGTAGCTGTGTTATTGAACAGCGGAATGTCTAAAATATAATAAACAAAGCAAAGCACAATTGGCTAACATTGAGAAAAATGGTTGGGATCAAAATAATAAAAAAAAAATGATCTAAATTAGCACTAAATTTTGAAATACAGTCAAACCTAGATTTAATGTTAATTTTGAGACTGAGCGTGACATTTAATCCAGAGTCCCGGAGCTATTTAATCTCTCCCCTTTTTTCTTTCTTCTTTCTCTCTCTGTTTTGTTACGCTTGAGTAAGCACCGTCCATCCTCCCGTAGCTCTTCTCATCTATCCACGCCACGCGGCGTCAATTCTCGGAAACATTAAATAGAGGATCACTAAATCCAGGTTGGACTGTACATCTCGGTCATATAAAATATAAATTCATTAAATTTTAAAAGAGAGATTCGGTATCGGGATGTTTTCTTTGAGTTTTGTTGTTGTTGAGATTTGACCAGCCTCCTGTCACCGTGAGTTTAAAATGGCACACGTACTGAAAAAGGCCATGCGGCGGCGCTAGTAGTAACTTTATTCTAGTTGCTTTGACGGTTATATAACTTTTGTCATGTATAGCCGCTACGAACTGTTAAAAATGTATCAAGAAAACAGTTTATTTATATAAGTATTGTAAAAATGCCGCAGTGTATTTTTCTAATAATGTTTTCCTGTTATTTTATTTAATTACTTCCAATAATTTATGGAGAAATGGCTTAAGTTTGATTTTAAAAGGATAATTTTAAGTACTGAATATTTCAAAATTGGTATAAAAAATATGGAAGACTTTGAGACAATATTTTTAATTTTTCAGGATTTACGCATTTTGTAGGTAAACTGGATTTTGTCAGGTTATAAAGAAAATGAAACAATTTCTTAAGATTCATGGGAAATTTCTAAATGATTCTTTTATAAGAAACTTCAAGAGAAAATTGTATAATATCACAAAACATTTTGAATTATTTCCTAAAATCTTTTTAAAGTGGGCTAAAGATTTTAAAGCAAAATTTAAAAATTTGGCCATATTATTTTAAAATATAAACTTCAGGGAAAAATTAAAAAAAAGGTTTTTCAACATATCAAACGTTTTCCTAACATTTCGAAAAAGAGTTCGAAAGATTTTGAAGCAAATCATTTAAATTTGATAAGTTTACAAAATAAGAACATATAAAACATAAAAAGAAGTTGGAACTTTAAAAGATTTTTAGAAATTTAGATTTTTAATGATTTCAAAACTATACTTTAGAAGCTTTACAATAATTTAAAAATTTTTAAAAATAATAAAAAAATTGTCATCAAATTTCTGGGAAAATTTACATTATCGTCATTTGAAAACTGGGAAACATTTTCGAAAATTTAACAAATATTTCTTGATTACTTTTCAACTTCTAAGAGTCGTAAGTAACTTTTAAAATAACTTGAATTCTAGATTTTTTTCTTACACGTCTGAAATATTCAAAAATCACAAACTAATAATACTTTTTTTTATTTTCAATTATCATAATTTAATTTCAACTTGGACTTAACATTTCGATAAATAATTTCTGAATAATTTGAGTGTTGCCAAAGATAAAATCCAACTAAAAAAAATTTAATAGCAGTGATGAATTTTAAACAAAAAAAATGGATTTTTAACCAAATACTGGAATTTGCAACCCAAAAGATGAATTTTCTATTATAAAACGAAAACAAACAATTTTTGAAAGCACACAATTCGGTAATACAAAAAGTTTACAATTACAAAAGGTAAATTTTCTACAAAAAATAGAATATATAAAATGAATTTTCAATTCAAATGATATGAATTTTAAACTAAAAAGATAAATTTTCTAATAAAAATAAAATACTTCAATTTTCAGTTAGTAAAGAAAATTGTTAACCAAAAAAGAAACGAATTTTGAACAAATAATTAATTTTTTTTTATGTTATATGCAGTTGATCCAAAAATTCGAAATGAAGTATGCTAAAAAATTTCTCCATTGAATTTTCCTAAATAAATGAGACATTTTTTTAAACAATTAGAGATTGCTAAAAAAGGACCAAACTTTTTTATTTTTTGTGGATTAATATTCCTAACACATTCCAGAATATACTGCAAAAATTTCAAAGTGGAGAAATAAATAGATGTTGATGAAAAGTTTTTATACGTGCCGCGCGCGGTAGCACGTACGCTTAAAGTGTATAACAGCTTCAGTTTTTTTAACATTTTAAAATTAAATTTTTGGGTTGAGGATTCAATATTTTAGTTATAAAAATTTTTTTCTTATGTTGAAAATTTTTCGGGAAACAAAAGTTTGTTTGCATTAATATTAATGATCTTTTAGATGAATCCTACAAAATTTAAAGAATGTAAATACAATTAATAAAGACGGAAAATACAATTTTTTTAAATCTAATAAAAAATGCTTTATAAATGCTAATTAAATTTTCAAAGCACATAAATGTCAAGCAAATTCTCGAGCATATTCTCATGCTCGTGAGAATTTCTGTAGGCACTTAAACTCTTTAGAACAATAGCGTGAAGGGCTAAAAATCCTGTAGGTAGAGTTTTGTCACAACTTCCCACTGTTTTGATTGACTACGATTAAACCGGAACCAGAAGTCATGAAAATCCCGCCATTTTCAAACCAAATTTTACAATAAATTTACAATTTTAAATAATAAAATGGGGAAGAAGGTAACATAAATATAAGCATATCAATTTTTTCGATTGAATATTTAACTGTTCCATTTTAAGTTCAAAATTAATCTTTTTTAGCTGAACATTGATGTGCTTCGTTAAAATTAGTTTTTTTTTAGTATAAAATTCATCTTTTTGGTCACAATATTTTTCTAAAATTATCTCGCTTTGTTTAATTAAAAATTAGTTTTATTTTAAAATTGAACTATTTAATTGAAAATTCATATATTTCGTCAAAAAAAATTTGTATGTAGAAAATTAATGTTCGTTGTTAAAATTACGTGCTATTTGGTATGAAGTTAGTCTTCTTAGCTGAAAATTCATCTTCTTGGTTAGAAATTCAACTTTTTGGTTAAAAATTTATTATTTCAATGAAAAATGTATTTCTGTTACTGAATATTTATTTATTTTGTTGAAAATCCGTATTTTTTTTAGGAAAATAATCTTCATGGTTTGAAATTTATCTTTATGGTTAGAAATTCAACTATTTGTTTAAAAATGCATTTTTGGCTAAAAAGATTCATAATTTTCGTTTAAAACTAATCTTTTGCATTCATTTTTAATATATATTTTTATTTATTATTCGTCATTATCAGTTGAAAATGAAATTTTCATTAAAAATTTACTAGTTCACCTTTGGTTTAAAATTTAATATTTACCTTATTTTTAGGTAAAGATATGACTTTTTCTGTAGAAAATTAATTTTTTTGTTTGAAGATTCATAACTTTGATTGAAAGTTCGGTTATTTGTTTAAAAACTTATCCAGTTTGTTTGAAAAAATTTTTGGTCTCTGAACATTACTAAACCAGATTCCTGAGCGTATGATCTTCTAAAACCAAGCTAACTTTCTTGTCCTCTCTATATTCGTATATCTTTCAATGGACGTATTAAACGTAAACGCGTATCAAACTTTTTCGTCTTTTATGAGGATTTCTGGTTCCGAACTAAAGGTGGTCGTACAAGAAAAGCCTTTGCAGTGCGCTGGAGACGTCTCATGTACGTGCCGTCCGTGCACGAACCTATGAAGAGAACCAATCGCGTGCGACCTGGCGTGCTGCTGCGGTCCGTGGTTATACTTTTTCAAGGGCGTTGCGAGCTGTTGTAGATAGCGCCGCACTTGTGTGCGTCATAGCTCAGGCGGAAGCAGCACGACAGGTTGTATGCGATTGGTTGGCTCTACGGTTCCGTGCACGCATGGCACGTCTCTGAGACGTCACCAGCGCACTTCAACTGGTTCTCTTGTGCGAACACCTTAAACGCGAGGCGCAGTGAGAAGTCTGTGTGAGCCTGTGTGAATTTGTGTCTCAACTCTACCCAGAGGGTCTCTTTAAAGGGCAAGTGTCAAAATTCTTCTGTGGTCATACTTGGAATTTTAAACATAGAATGGGTGTAATCCAGCAATAGTTCCTCATCAGGGCGAAGCTCCCTGGTGGTTCCGTTTAACAAAATTCCCGCCCGGACATTATTGCTATCATATACTGCATATCCTGCACCAAAGATTCTAATTGCAAAAACCTCAAGTTCGCCGGGTCCATTGCTTCTTAGTACCCAATATTCCTGGTTTAGTTTTATCCTGTACATCTGTTTAATATGTTCTGCATACACTTGAACAAGAGATTTTTCAGGAAGAAACCAGCGTTGATAAGTTCGATACTGATCTATACTACGAAGAGGTATTTGAGCTTCATAAACTCCACCAGGCACTGCACTGGGATTTCCAGTCTGTATACTGAATTCTGCAATAGGAAAAAAGACAGATTTGTTAATACTTATTAAATATAATTTAACTCGAACGATTAAACTATTTCATCGAACATTGCAAGACTCTATTATAGCCTTATTGGCTTAAGGGCATGAGACACAGCCAAATGCTTATATTGCCGACCTCAGTTTATCAGTTCGCTGCATATTTTTTTGAATAGAATAACTTTTTTAAAAATAAAATATGGAGCTAAAACTTTATAAAATGGATTAGAGTACCACAAAATACATTAAGGTACTTCATTTGAGTAGGAAATTCACTGAATATTATTTCAGGCCAAGAATTAACAGAAAACGACGTTAAAGTATAAAGTTTATGAATGAATGATTTAAAATAATATTTTAATTTGGTCGGAAATAATTTTTGGGGAAGTTCCTGCAAAAACTTGCTTCTAAAGGTCATCTTTTTGGTCATAAATTTTAATATTTAGCTAAAAATTTAACCATTTTTTTCAAAAGAAATCCCTTTCGGTTGAAAATCCAACCTTTTGTTTATAGTTTATATTTTGTTATGAATAAGTCAACAGAGTTTTTTTTGGGATAAAACTATTTTTTCCAAAAACTCGTCTTATTTGTTTAAAATTTCATATTGTATAGTAGAAATTTTGTATTTTTCTTGGATAAAAATGTAACAGTTTTGCTGAAAATTAAACTTTTACATACCAAGTTTACTTTTTGTTGAAAATTCGTATTTTTGTATTGAAAAGTAAATTCAAATCTTTTCGATGAAAATTGAACCCTTTTTTTAAGAAATTTGTCTTTTTGATTTTAAAATTCACCTTCTTTATTAGAAGTTTAATTTTTCTTAGACAAAAATTCAAAAAATATGAATTTTTAAACAAGAAATAATTTTCTGTAAAAGAAATTGAATTTTCAGTCCAAAAAGACGAATTTTTAACACAAAAAAGGACTTTTCAACAAAATTGTTGAATTCTGTACTCAATAGTTGCATTTATATCCAAAAAGGTTCAATTTCTCTTAACATTTTTTTCAACTAAAAATGATGAAAATATAACAAAATAGTTGAATTCTCCACCAAATAGTTTAATTTTTATGAAAATACGACATATTTTTTTTAAGTTGAACTTTCACCCAGAAAACATTTAGTTCATTTTTTAACACTAAAATATAAATTTCAAGCAAAAAATAAATTTACTATGAAACAGTTAAATTTTCAACAGAAGAGTGGAGTTTTCAACTAAAAGTATGTATTTTTAACAAAACAATGTAATTGTCAACCAAACATTTGCAATTTTAATTTTTTTTTAATTTTTTATGATGTGAATTTTCTTGCAGAAAAAATTTCAGTTCTCCTTTCAACACTAAAATATTAAAATTAAACAAAAATTCTGACTTTTTTAATAATTTAATTTAAAAAAGCATGAATTTTCAAAAGAATTGTTGAATTTTCAAGAAAGACGAAATTTGCATTTTTGTCCAAGGAAAATAAAAATTCTGCTAAATCAGATAAATTTTGAAATGAAAAAGGCATATTTTCAGAAAAAATAGTTCTTATTGAAAAAAGGTTTCAGTCGACCTTTCAACTAGACAGCGCTTGGCGCTCTACACTATTTTTATCCCGCGCTTCGCGCTCGATAATGTTTTCACATCGCGCTACGCGCTCGGTTTTTCTGTACAGACTTTTTAAAACTAAAGATCAAAGCATCGACAACAGTCATTTCATGATTGTGAATTCTCTTGTGTTAAAACTCCTTTGGCTTTAACGAAAACATTCTCACCACGTATCTCGTGCTTCACATTCTATTTTCTCCCTGAAATTGTATATCCTTCCAATAAATCTATATTATTATAATTTATAACATGCATTGGTATTAAAACAGAAGTAGTTTCATTGTGTCGTTTTAAAAAAATGCGCATTATAAAAAAAATTTGTTATTAAACATTTTATTGCATTTTAGGCCGTTTTCCATAAACTATATTAACTTCTAAATGATGTCCCTAACCTCAGTGTCCCAGACGTTGTCAAATAAAATTTCTACCGCATCGTGTTCTACATCGCAGTTGTGGTGCACTGTTGCTTCATCTCTTAATAATTGACTAAAAGAGTCTCTCAAACCGCCTAGGGTCATAGTTGTTATGATAATTTTGTAGGGCATTTACAAATCAACATTTTTCTTCTCAAAAAATGCTGTATACCAAACTAGATCTTTCTTTTCAATAAAATGTTATTGCAGCTTGTTTAATTTTTCAATGAAGTTAATGTTCTTATTTTTTATTTTATTTTTCACGATTAAAATAGAAACTACCTCTCATCTTAAGAACCATTAATAAACATTTTTTTGCTCTACTTTCGGTTAAAAAATGTTATCTATTTATTTTTTCTTACCATGATTCGTGTATTTTGTTGAAAATGCCTCTTTTTTGCAGCTAACAAATTTAATAAAAAAAATAAAAATAATGCTCTAAAGTTGTCTCTTGTGAAATTTATATTTAAACAGTTAATTATGCACCACTGTAACATAATGTAGAAGCCATCGGTTGAGAGCCACAGCACACCTTCCAGCTTCGAGATCGAGACCAACGAGAAACAGTATTAACTTAAAGGTGTATTAAGCTGATGTAACCACATCTTCGAATTAAGTTGAAACCTATTTCATAATTAAGGTCTCATTTAAGGCTAATTTAATGCCCTAATGCCAAATTTAATGCTCCACTATTTTTTAAAAAAACCGTGGGTTACGCTAGCTTAACGTTAAGGTGACGGAACCCCATGTGAAATAAACGTTCAATCAAGTTCTATCCTATCACATAATTAAGGGCTCATTTAAGGCTCTTGAAATGCCCCACTGCCGAATTTAATGCTC
>JAAAKG020001811.1:0-21777 GCA_010014905.2 Druon quercuslanigerum | reverse complement strand
ATTCTCCTTAAAAAATTGAAATTGTTTAAAGGAGTGTCGATTTACGAAAACCATTTTTCAAATAAAAATTATTATTTCGTTTCGATGATTATGTCGACTTCTGTCAATGAATATTTTTTCTGTTCTATGGATATACATTTATATTTTATTCAAGTGATTTTTTGATTGCAATGATTTTGTCGACTTCTGGCATGGAATAAATATTTTTTTGGTTATTATGATAATTTTAGGATACAATAAATATTTATATTAATTTATTAATGGGAACTAATGACTGGTTTCTGCTTATTGATGGACAATGATAACCTAATTAGAAGAAAATATGTAAAAAAAACTAAAAAAGTAATAAACGATTCAACATCAGGCATACTCAGTATGGGATTTTCCAACGCACGGGTCAATCGAATCGAAAAACTGATTCGAAGGTAATATTTCGATTTTTCGACATTCGATCGACGAGCAGATCGAATCAAAATATTTGATCCGATCGGGGCTCCGATCAAATCGAAAAATTCGATCCGACTGCAACACGGGTCGAATGTCGAATATTCGACATTCGATCGACGCGCCAATCGAATCGAAAAATTAGATCCGATCGCAACACGGATCGAATGTCGAATATTCGATATTCGATCGGTGCGTTGATCGAATCGAATTAACCGATCCGAAAATGAATGCAGATCGGGTCGAAAATATCACATTCGATCTGACTGAATGCACACGTCTAATACACAGTAAATTTATGTAAAAGCATCTATCCTAAGGGTGTCACATACCCAAGTAGGTAAACATTTATTGAAAAAAGTTCATCTTTAAGAAGAAAAAAAGACGATTTCAAGGTATCTGCGAAAAAGCCTTTCCACATTGCTGCGTGCAAGTGTGCTGATTTTAAAAATTGCAGATGCCGAATGAATAAGAAAGTACCCGTATTCGAAAAGACTTTTCTTTTTAATCAGAGGGGCCTAAGAGTGGGGGAAATAGTTTTAGTAGACGTTCCAGTGTACTGGAAAAAAAAATAAATATTCTCTTGATAATAATATTGATGTTTTATGTTCTTCCTCTTTCTTATAGGTAAAAAAAAGGTTCATCACAATCTGACTCAGAAATTAGTGAAAAAGAACAGGAGTACGTTCCTTCCAAAAAATAAAAACTAAGCTCTTCTAATTAATCCCGGATTCTTAAAGACTTTCGTATCCTAAAGATTTGATTCCAGCTCTCATGCTATGGAACTTATCGCGACGTCTGCATTCAGAGATGCAAAAATCCTTGAACCAACTCTAATTATAGATAAAAACAAAGTCAAAAGAGAACGTATAACAAAGTTATAATCACCCCGCTATCTTATGGACCTGCGGGCTGAGGACTAGAAGTAGGCGGAACACCACGTCCTAGTCCTAAAACCCCAAACCCTGTCACCGAGCACCCAGTCTTCTGTTCACTTCACGGTGCCGTAGTCGGTATCCGTCGCCCCATCGCCTCAGGACGATATCCTCCTCGATGATTTACTATCAGCTGCTCCAGGCATAGTGATAAAATTATATGAACTTTCATTTGATTCTAGTAAAACGTTGGTTTAAGAATAAAAAATCAAGATGCAAAAAATTTGGTTCCTTGTACCGGCCGTTCCCCTACTTGAGAGTGGTCAATGATACTATTACGCGGAATGCTTTTTTCGCTTCCCCAGAAAAGAACAATGTAATGAACGTATTGCATGATGTAACGTATATTTTTTTCTAGATCTTTCGAAATCATTTTACTCTTTAGCAAATCTCGATCTTTTAGTATATTTTGATAATTACTTATTAATTTAGCTGTTTCGCTAAATCTTAGTCATAGAAATATATATATAGCTGTTCGATTTTTCGATAGATTAAGTTTTTCTGATTAGAAAATTTGCCCCGAATATGTGCATCGGCACAACTCTTGTTAAAGTGTTAAACTTGGAACGAAAGATTTTTTTAGCGAACCCATTTACAATTGAAACTATAAGTGTTTTCTCATTACAAAACGAAGATGTGGGATCACAAAAGCGAAATGAGATCTTTTTCGGTTCTTTAGTTTGATCTATTTTTGTTTTTCCTTTCGGCTGTTCTGGATTTAAATGGTTAATTTGCTGAACCTCAATGATTTTACTCATCTTTTAATTTATGAATGTCTAGGATTATTTTAGTTTCCAACTATTTATTATGCAAATTAAAAGGAGTACAGCATTTCGATTTGTAACACTAGATAACTCATTGGATGAGCTCTCATTTTTAAGATGGCTTAAAAATCCAATCAAATTTCAAATATTTACAAATCGCAATTGCACATTATTTATTCTTCAGTTTGTGAATTGGAAGTTTGGAAGAAGAAAAGATCCTGTGATCGATTCGAAACTAGTTATTAGAGAGTCCGTCCTTGCAAAACTACCTGTCGTAAGCGATATCTAGTGCAGAGTGATCGTTTTCGATCCGTCCGCGTATCGAGTTGGCCTGTTCATTCATCACACCCGTTCATAATTTCTTTTTCATTTATGAATGCGAGCGCAATTATCGACGTTCCTTCGATGCGATCTCGTTTAACGCAGTAGCTAAATTCTTAACACATCCAAACACACACACACACACACACACACACACACACACACAAGGTGTCCCAGACTCAAGTGTCAATTCCACTGGTCTCTTCCTTGTCATCGTATTCGTCTCGTGTCGTTGTCAATAGAATGAGGCACAACTAGAGGTCCACGAAATCTTCTTTGTAATTTCTTCGGAGCTTGTCAGGAGTTGTTAGTATCTTAGGAATTTCCCACGTTTAGAAAATGAACTAGATGCTTGGGCAACGTACATTCGGGGCACATATCGATATGTTTCGTCACATATCTCTTCATCCCTGGAAATCAGAAATACCGCTAAATTTCAGCCACTGTTCTATCTATGGCAAAATGACCACGCAGGTCTTGATATCGCACCACAATTGATTTCCCCTTGGATTTCGGCACTGCCATCCTTCTATGTTCTTGATCGGCTATTTAGTGAACTCGATAGATAATTGTTCGATCAACTGGTAACCATCAGCCTTGTTTCATCCATCAACACTACGTTCTTGGAAAATTTACGGAGAATCTTACCGAGTTCCTTCAACTCTGGGTCCGCTCCTTGCATGGCTAATCCATATGCTTCTTTCTTCAGTGCTATAAAAACCATTCTGCGTTCCAAAGCTTCCTTCTAGGTGTCATTGGCTTCTTATACTGTTGCCCGGCTAAGCGCGTGTGCGTGTGCCATCCTCACACCAGGTCGATGTTGCACAACCAGATTATATTCTTGCAGAAGTGCTGCCTATCTCGCCATCTGATGATTCTTGGTTCGATTGGTATTCATGCCGCCGCCCAAGCCGCAATCCTTCCGCAGATATCCGATGACCAAATACTCTGCTACCCGAACTCCGTACTTGTTCACCAAATCAATCAGTTTTTCCTTTTCTTCGGTGGCAGAATTCACTTGAACAAAATACGAGGGTGCTGGTGGGACACATACATTTCCAGCAATAATGAAATCGTTTCTAGGGTTCGTGTCTACAGCCTCTTCCAAGGATTCTCAAGATCTGAAACCACCAATTCTCGGATTGGATTTCCGATTACTCCATCAATATCCACTACAAGGTCTACTGCTCCAGATGCTTGTGCTCTACTTCCAATTCCTATCACTGTTCCACCACCTAGGGCATCGTTGATTGAGACCACAGGAAACCTACAATGATTGACAATTGAAGATCGAATAGAACAATCCGAACTTCCTTCATCCAAGAAATCTAACATCACATACTCTTTGTTGACTATTGCTCTCTTGCTTGAGATCAGGCGATTAATTAATAATTCATAATTGCATCTGTAGCAAACATTCTTGTAACTTTGGAGATAATCCTTTTTGATATTTCCGTAATCCCATTGAAATAGTTTCGCCCTGTCTTCCAGGTCTTCCAGCCAAATCTCTACAGTACATTCCTTGCCCTTATCATTATATTCTCGAGCTTTAGCAACTGATGGTTGTATCCACTTACGCTGTGAGGGATTTTCATATTTCGCCTCGTGCACTTTGATTACATGCGGTCTCACCTGAATTTGAAATCAAATCTTCATCCCTACCTCAACTCGTTTGGTGGTCGGATAGGTCATCTTCGCGGACCCGGAATCGCAGGTCTCCAATCACGTAAATGATCGCGACTTCTATTTTCCTGGCGTAGCAGTTGATCGCTAGTTTCTAACGGAATCCGTTATTTCAACCTTCCAGTATCTTAGCTTGTTACCGTTCATATTGCGCCCACATTTCCGCGGGTACTGGAACATAACCCCCTTCAATCTGACACGCGGAAATAGAATTGTCGGTCGCTATAAATCTTAAACTTTCACTGTGAAAACTCGCATAACTCGATTGATCATTTCCTTCGTTCTCGCGAAATTGACTATGTCTGTCTCCATCGACATTTATCTGGCTGACATCGTCCGCGCCGACAATTCCATTTTAGATGATCATTTCTATTTTTATTTTATTTAAAATAAACTCTCAATAGCACTTTATATCCTAAAATTGACTTTATTGTGTCTTCTATCAGTAATTTTCTCGACTCACTTAAAATGAATCACAATTTCGCCACGAGGGACGCCGCTGACCTTTTAGGTTAAGTTACACATAACACCTCTCCAATACAAGTGAACGCTGCCAGTCCACTTATTTTAAACTTTGAAAATCAATATCACTTTCGATTTAATAACTTCAGGTATAGAGTCTTTATTTAATGACCGTATTATACAAGAAATTTAACAAATTACCGTTTCAGCTCTTTAAAAGTACCGTCGCGCCAATCCATATTTTCTTTGTCTCAGATCAAAGTCATCCGCTAACAGTTATACAAATACTGGTCCCCCATTCTGAATTGATAATTATATTTTTAATTTCACAAATATTCTGAACTGCTTTAATGTATAGAACGACGCGAATGTATTGCGCGCCTTTAAAATTCATAAGCTTAACTTCAAAGCTGAAGATAACGTTAATATGATTATCTCGTGAAACTATGAAATTACATCACCTTCAATGTTTCGTAATCTTTCAGTAAAGGATATCAAGGAAAGGCATTCTAGAATCAAAGATTCTTAAAAAATTGTTGAATGGGATTTCGAGCACTGTTTTTTGTTACACACAGGCAGTGCAGAATGTTACATCAGGTTTGTTTTATAATCATTGATTCTAGTATTGCTTTTTAAACATTTTGTGGATTCATTTTACAACAAAATATGTTGTTCCATAATTATTAATATGATCGATCACTCGATCGAACATATAACCGGTAATTTGTCGAAAGAATAAAAAATTTTTGCATCTATTCCTTTTATTTCTTAATTTTGTCTGCGCCGCCGTTTGCAGGAGTAACATATATTAATGGATGAAATTTGCGCACATATCGGTTTTCTCAACTCATGATGCTTCATTAATGACCAACTTCAGATTTCTTCTTTTTCCCTATTGATCTCTAGTTCTTTCTGACGCTACATTTAATTTTAGATTACATTGATGATTTACGGAAACGTTAAACCAAAAACGGCCATTTTCTAAGCGATTTCTTTTAACTGCTCCCTTTATTGAAAGGTTTATGTTAATAAATATTTATTAAATGTTATACATAAATTTTGTTTTTATCTTCTTCCTATGAATAAACAAAGAAATAAGGGAAAAAGAATATTTTAGAAATACGCGCCGAATTAACGCTGCCAGGCCGGCAGACCAACATTGAGAACTCCGTCACGCCGGTGTGCCCCCAGTCACCGATCAAAATACCGCCGCCGACGTAAGCTCGAGCTCCCCAACAAATTTCACTGAAATTTGAGAGGCGATTTACCACCTATCGATGGATTTTTAAGACTATTTAGCTTATTTTAATATCAGATACAAAATTTAATATTACATATTACTTATTTTTTAAAGCCTTATTTCAAAATTTGTAGATCATAAAAATCTGTCTGACGTACATTACATACGATCCAAATTACAACTACGATGCTGATGAAAACGAAGAATCTGATGGGGAGGGAGTCGTGATGGAGACAGAAGAAGATGGTGAGGAAGACGCCGAGGACGAGTATTCAGATGATGACGATATGAGCTGGAAAGTTCGCAGAGCATCAGCGAAATGTCTGGAAGCTGTCATTTCTAGCAGAAGGGAACTTTTGTCAGAGTTCTATAAAATCATTTCGCCCGCTCTAATCGCCAGATTTAAAGGTATATATTTTAAATTTCATATTTTTATCGTAATTTTAAAATTATGGAGCAAACCGATGAATAAGTTTGGTTAACCCCTTTGCTTTTCTCAATTTTAGAAAGGGAAGAGAACGTAAAGTCTGACATTTTCCATGCCTATATTACTCTACTGAGACAAACTAAGCCAGCTACCGGCGTTTCTCTTGATCCTGATTCGATGGAAGATGAGGATGGTCCCGTTACATTGTTTCAGCAGCAAGTTCCTTTCATTGTAAAGACGGTCCATCGACAAATGAAGGAAAAAAGTATCAAAACGAGACAAGATTGCTTATCCCTTCTTAAAGAATTAGTGCTTGTCTTACCAGGTGCTTTGGCCAATCACATCCCTGCTTTAATTCCTGGTATTCAATACTCGCTGGGAGAGAAAAATTCGTCGTCGAATATGAAAATCGACACGCTCGCTTTCGTCCACACTCTTTTGGTTACACATCAACCTGAAGCTTTTTATGCTCACATGTCGATTTTGGCTCCTCCGATTATCGTAGCAGTAGGAGATCCATTCTATAAAATCACCGCAGAAGCACTTCTGGTGTTGCAAGAATTGGTGCAAGTTATCAGACCTCATGGTAATATATATTTTCAAAACTAATGTTAAGATATGTATTTAATAGAAGTTTAGAACAGTTCCTAATTCAATATATTTTGGTTTGATTTCAGATAAACCGTACAATTTTGACTTTAATTCTCTGTCGACCGACATCTATTGCTCCACGCTGACGAGATTAAGAACAGCGGATATAGATCAGGAAGTAAAGGAGCGAGCGATTGCTTGCATGGGTCAGATTTTGGCACATCTGGGCGATACTTTACACGATGAACTAGCTGTTTGCCTTCCCATCTTCCTCGACAGATTAAGAAATGAAATCACTCGTCTTACAACTGTAAAGGCGCTCACCTGCATTGCTGCATCACCTTTAAGAGTTGACCTCAAACCGATAATGGTAAGATAATTATAGAAACAATGTGGCCACTGCATCCGGAAACCAAAATCGGGAACTTTTTAAATTATTAGTTTTAGAAAAAACCTATTTAACAACTGAGTTTTAAATATAAATTGTAATATGTTTTTTTAAAAGGGAATTTGGCATTTTCAAAATGATCCAAATCGAATAATTCCGAATTAGAATTAAGCAAGTTAAAATAAGAGCAACTGAATTTTTTTTTAAATTGTCCATGTACATACTTTGTAGTTAAATAATTTCAAATTAATTATGCATTTGCGTTTTGCGTCGATTAATAAACTCTGTAAAATCGTGAATTGTGTCAGAATTAACGAGCGCACAGTGGTCCAGAAATGGATTTTTCGGCAAAATTTCTTCACAGTAGCAATTAATCTAGTAGAAAGTATAATGTTGGGATAAGGACATTTTATTAAAAAATGATTTCTCATAAAAAATGCATGATAACTAAAGCATTCTCTACAACAGTGCATTAAACGCCAATTGCCATAGGGACACTTTTTTCCCTATATAGAGATATTAGGTGAACCTTTAGACAAGTCGCACATATGTAATGCACTTTTGTAGATTACGCCTCAGTTTTGATTGTTTAAATAATTTGCTCAAAAATATGAGTTAGGAAAAAACTAACGTTTTTATTTGTTATGAAGTATAAATAAACAAAAACATCGTACGACACCCGCTCGTGCATTTAACTATACTACATGAGAAATAGGGTTGAGAAAAAATTAGCCTAACTCATGGACTCTTAATCTTTCCCTTTAACTGGAACAGTGCTATTAGGGTTTTCGTAGCAGACATTATTAAACTACTTTTTTTTTAATGTGGGACTCTCGGGACACAGGTGAATTCAGGTAATGGAGTTAAAGTAACTCACGAAGTTCACTGAGTTAGAAGAATTTACGGAATTCATGGAATTCCACGATTATAAAGAACTCAGTGAATTGCATGAATTCCAATCATGAATTCCGTGAATTCCATTAATTCTGTGAATTCCAATAATTTCGTGAATTCAATTAATTCCGTGAATTCCATAAATTCTACGAATACGCGCGCTTAGTCCGCTACCTTGTATTTCAATTAAATATTTTTAGCTGTATTTGTTTTAAATGACAAGCACAAATACAAATAAAAACTAGACTTCCTTAAGTTTGTGAGGAATTTAAGGCGAAATTTTAAAAAATCTGACATGGGTTAAGAAATGTTGCCAGTAGACGATTTTGTCTGCAACATTCCATTTCTGATAGTTCTTGCGGCAGCAGCCAATTGGGACCGTTCGTGACATCAGAAGGAACGCGATGTGTCCTGTGTCAGCGAAAGAAACTTTAATTGTAGAAATCATTTAAGGTCCTGTCATGCTAGAATGCAAATCTGCATTCAGTCAGAGTGTATAGGTTGTTTTGCTATTAAAACTGTATAGAAGAGTTGGTTGTGTGGCACTGGACGAGCGTCCATGCCCAAAGGCAAACGTCTAGGCTAAATGCCAATTACTGAAGATGACAATCAATACAAGATAGACAATGGACGAGCTACCGCATTGAAATCCGAATTGGAACCTCCGGGTCTTCTCCTCTTTTTCAGTCAGAAACTCCAGCCTGCGTTAAACCTGCGTTAGAGAAATCGAGCGAAAACACTTACTGACTGCCTTGGTGATAGATGAAAAAAGTATCAAACAGGCTTCTGGAATTGAAGAGAGACTAAACATTTAGTTTAAAAAAGCGAAGATAAATTCCTGCACTTGGACAGTAAGGGTCATAATATTTTCACAGGTAATACCGTTAAGGCCAGAAGACGAGCGAGCCTTGCAGGCCCAACTACACCGTAAACTTAATTTTTTAAAAGGGTCGGTTTATCGGAATGTTCTCATCCAGCTCATTGAAAACCGAAATTTTGGCGAGTTCGTATCTGTGATCACCCTAGTTATTCCAGGTACTGAAACGGGATGTCAGCGATCGAACCTTACGCAAAATTCTATTAAGCCCATTCGAAGGACTAAGAGAGTCGCCGTTACGTCACAAGCACGGAGATGCATAAAGAACAGTTTTTACTAGAAAAAGCACGGAATTTATCAATGCAAGGCATACCAAAACACTACTTGCGTTTTTTGAATCCACTAAGCACTTATCACAGGCGTGAAATCAAGTATGCCACGATTAAAAATCGCCTATATTAGCCATTCGCTAATATATATTCGCTAAGGTACGCCAAAGAATGAACTATATTACAAAATAGCTATTTTAGAATTCAGTCGACACATGTTGGCAATTAATCAAATTTAATCTAGAGCATCCAAAACCTGTAAAGGAATCAACAAACTGTATTATCTTATTTGCTAAAAAAACACGTATCTATTAAAATATTTACATGATTGTGTACAGTCACTGCTTGTAGAATTAGCTGTATTGAGTTTTCAGATGTAGGTTTTAATTTTGCAGAATACCTGCTGACCCTTACAGTTTGATTCTTAAAATCTTGTAAACTTACTAAAATATCATATTTTATTATGTTCTTTAACAATTTAACATTTTCAACTGCTCTTGACGTAATTTTCCATTCTAAATGTAAACTGGAATATTTTAAGGATTACCAATTCTCCATACCTTTAGAGGTATGTACTACCTATATCTGATGGTTGATTTGTATGCGAAACTTATAATTTTTGTATGTTTTATATTACAGGGAGAGGCAGTTCCAGTGTTGGGATCGTTCCTAAGGAAGAATCAACGAGCTTTAAAACTGTGCTCTCTCACTCTACTGGAAACTTTAGTGGAAAATTACAGTTCTGCTTTAAATCCCGAACTTCTCGACAAAGTAAGAAAATTACTAACGAAATTCTTTTCATAAAATTAAATATTTGAAAGGTAGTCATTTTATTGAAATAAAATGGTTAAAAAAAGGTTACAGCTGAGTTGCCAGCACTGTTAAATGAGACTGATCTACATATTGCACAATTGACTCTTACACTGCTTACAACCATCGCAAAGTTACATCCGGTAGCGTTAACGAGAGTCTCAGACAACATATTACCCGAAATTCTCGTGTTGGTAAAATCTCCACTTTTGCAAGGTATTTAAATAATATTACAATATTTGTTCGATTTTCTAAGCACTATACTTATTAATTTTTATCGCAAAATAATTGAACACAAACAGGTGCGGCATTAAACTCTATGTTGGAGTTCTTCCAAGCTTTGGTTCAGGCAGGCATTCCAGGACTCGGTTATAGAGAACTTCTCTCGATATTGGTGGCTCCAGTAAATATCCCACAGCTTCACAAGCAGGCTTATCACTCGCTGGCAAAATGCGCTGCAGCTCTGACAATCATGTGGCAGCAAGAAGCTCTGGGCGTGGTGGAGCAATTTTTGAAGGATGTTCAGAGCCCACAGAGTGACGCAAGACACATATTTGCTCTTCTTGTCATTGGAGAAATTGGCAGACACGTGTAAGTTATTAATTTAATTTTGCTTCAAGAAATCAGAAACAATATTTTGGAGATAGTAAAAATTTATTTTCGTTTCTGTTATAGAGATTTGAGCAACATAAATTCGTTGAAACTCATTATTTTAAGCTCTTTTTCGGCACACTCAGAAGAAGTTAAGCAAGCTGCTAGCTATACGCTTGGAAATATTGCGGTTGGAAACCTCCCTGAATATCTACCTTTCATACTTAAAGAAATTGAGGCCCAGCCAAAGCGACAATATTTGTTACTTCATTCTTTAAAAGAGGTGAGTGATCTTCTAATTATAAATTAATTCAGGGTGACGCAAGACAAGGATACCGGCGATTTTTCATTCTGGAGTTTAGTGTACCCTTTCTATGCAACGTTTCGTTAATACCTTGTCGTTAAGTTGAATTGATTAAGATCATAGTAATTATAGTATAATAATAAAATTTTTTTGTATTCTAGCGGAATATGTAATACATTGACTAAGTATAATTGAGTAGTAAATAGACAAGCACGATTTGATTTTATTAAAATTAGTCACTTATTACTTTTCATGTGTTTCAGATAATTACATGCCAATCGGGTAGTCCGTCGGGAGTCTCGCATTTGCAAAACTTTGTGCCTTCTATTTGGATGTTATTGTACAGGCACTGTGAATGTACAGAAGAGGGTACTCGGAACGTAGTAGCTGAGTGCCTTGGAAAATTAACCTTAATCGATCCCGGCACGCTTTTGCCTAAATTACAGGAATCTTTAAAATCTCCCTCGTCATTAATGCGGACCACAGTGGTTACTGCTGTTAAGTTTACAATTTCCGACCAGGTAACACAAGAAAAGATCTCACGTTCATAAGGTGTGGCCGTAGATGTAATTTATCGCGTTTCTACTGGGATCCGGTGTCATTCTTCAATGACAATTGATCCCAGTGGGACCCTGCGGTGGTATTTTAAACCCTTCTTTTAAATTATATATGAGGCGATCTTTTTAAAGGAATCCCCCCCCCCCCCATCCCCTTAGAAAATTGGTTACACTTTTAAGAGTCGTTTAAAAGCGGAAAAGTTGAATAAAGTCATGTAGTATTGAATGCCGAGTGGGGTATTTCCTGAATCTCAATACTTGGTCCAGTACAAAAGCCGTCACGTACAAAATAAGGTAGGTAATTTCATGATATTGTTGATTGAATTACTAAATGTTTTTATGATGCCTCAGAAATGGTTTCACTAGGTTTTTCTAGGTCGCTTCATTCAAATCTGGAGTCTGAAATTTGTCGAACAGCCCAGGAAAATATTATAACACGACTGTTGTTATGGTTGTTTGCATGTATAAATTCCAGTTCTGAAATTGAGGATGGCTCACCAAATATGGCGGGTATTTGCAAAATTAGCACGGTCAGAAATATTTGAAAATTTTCTCGGTAATTTCAAATTATGTATATTTTTATGGACCAACTGTTAACAGCAGATCCGGACATTGTGAGAGTTACAGACGCCATATTGTATCTGTGATTTCGAATTTAGAAATTCCGACTTAAGATTTGAATGCAGCGACCTAGAAAACCTCAGTAAAACCATTTCTGAGGCAACATAAAACATATAGTAATTTAATCAAGAATATCATGATATACAAGATCAAGTATTGCGATTTAGAAAAAACGCTACTCGGCATTCAAAACTAACTGGTATTATCCAACTTCTTCGGCTTTTAACGACACTTAAATGTGGAAACAATTTTGGACAAGGGGGGCTGATATATATTATATATGTTCGACTTCGGTTTTGATTTCTCTGGCATCAAACCGAAGGGCTTAAGTCAATAATTAATAAGCACTCTCAGGTCATTGTCCAGGGGTGCTCTCGAAGAGATTAACCCCTAAGCGAAGGCGTAAAAACCGTGTTGAAAGCGGAATGGCACCTGGGTGAGAAGTCTTGAACGGTGACTGGGATACCGTGCGACCTCTCAGAGTATGCAGCTTTATCCTTGCATGCGGGGCTCTACAAGGATGGACGAACCCCTTTCCCTAGATTCTACTGAGAACAATCATGATAACACCAAACATAGTTGTAGTACAGCCCCTAACTATAGTATCAGAGAAAAGCTAAGAAATTATTATTTCAAATTATTTATGTGTTTTTGTTGTAAGCCCTGTAGTATGCCTTAGCATTACATGTGTTTTCGTACATATAACAATTTATGTAATTTGTAAAAAATTTATCACGTCTGAACTTATTAGAAAAGAAAGTCACTGTTTTTGACTTGCCAGGAAATTTTCCAGACATGAATCCTTTTGAGAATGCTTGGCCTGCAGAAATATTAACATCCAAGTTTCTCTTAAGCGCAAAGATCTGGCTGAGCTAGATGACGAGCTTTGTAGAGATTTTTACGAAGAATCCGACCTTCTGGACTGTCAGTTGTAGTATGTATATTAAGCGTGAGCTTTGGCAGATTCAATCCGTAAAACAAAACCAACGGCTTATCATAAGACCATAAGACAATGCATTAACTTATCACAAAGGTAGGCTGGGCAAGATAGTACGTGTTTCGCATTCAGTGTTTGATTGACTACAGAACAACTGGCTGGAATTTCACCGCCAAGCCTCGAGAGTTCACGCGCGAACTATGGATCCGTTATCACGCGCTTAACATTAGGCAACATATTGTTGACATAATACGGGTACTATCTATCTCTACTCTTCCAAAAATCTCGAGAGACTGACGAGAATTCGCCCAAACTAGAGTAGGTCGAAGTACTTTGGATAGGAGTCTACGAGGTTCAGTATCCGCTAAAAGAAAACTCAAGAACATAAATATCTTTAAGGAGCTGTGCAATTTTCTCATCAAATCTGAAGAAAAATGCCACTTTGGAAAAGCAGATTTACTATCTCATCTGGAAAAGGTCGTGTGACAACTAACAAGGTTACTTTGCAAAGAGGTGTCTTTCAGGGCGACTCAATGAGCCCACTCCTCTTTTGCTTCACATTATTGTTATTATCTCTAGCACTTCACCATTCCCAGGGGTACCTTTGCGGCAAATGGGAAAATCGAAAGCACAAGGTCGCCCATGTATTTTACATGGATGATCTTAAGATCTATGTTAAAAATAAAGAGAAACTACATCTAGGTCTAGGGATTGTCGAAAGATACAAAAAGGAAATAGGAATGGAATTTGGGTTAGAAAAATGCGCCAAGGTTTATTTGAAACGAGGAAAACTTAATGGCATCTCTGAAGACCCTAAGCTCGGCGACAGAAGCGCTATACGACACCTTTGCGCTGGAGATACTTATACGTACCTGGGCGAGTAACCAAGTATCTGCAACGAACATGCTTGCCGTCCCGGTAGTATTCTATTTATTTGGAGTGGTTCCATGGGCGAAGATCGAGCTCAGATCCCTTGATACTGGGACACGAAAGGTTATGGAACATAAACAAAAGCATGTATATTAAGTCTTCTGTTCCGCGACTCTACATCTCACGCCGTCAAGGTGGTCGCGTAATATTAAATATGGAATGTCTTTACAACAGGATTATTTTGGGTACAGCACATGAGTCGCAAATGGAAGAGATCCTCTTAGAATGGTCAGGAAGCATGTAGAAGAGGGCAAAAGAGCATTTCTGCACAAAGCAGAAATCAGGATACAACAGTATCAAGAGTGAGCAGAATGCACCAAATCTTATCTATCTCGAGTCAATCTCGAGTCAGTGTCGTGTGAGCTAACTTTTGCTTTTCTTAAATCACGCGGATTGAAGTCGGGCACGGAGAGTTTCATTTTCGCATGTCAAGATGGTGTCATTTCCACCTTAACATACGGTCGCCACATTTGGAGCAAAGACATTCTCGATGATAGCTGCAGGGCGTGCCATGACATCGCGAGCATCTAGGACACATACTATCTAGTTTTTTTCCAACTCATGTGGGAACTACCTACATCCAAAGGCACAATGCGGCACTAAGAGTGCTTTATTACCATCTCTGTCACTCTTACGGCATTAACCTTAATACCGCTCCGCTGGAATACTGGAGCTTTATATTCTCAACAATTGTTTCTGTTGCACACACGAGACCTGACATAGTTCTCCTTGACTTCAAGAAGCGAACCATGTTCGTTATAGAATTTCCGGCCCCAGCTGATAAAAACATCATAGCCCAGGAGAATAAAAAGAAAGAGAGGTATAGAGATCCTGTAAGGAAGTTGTGACGATTGCACTTGGAATATTCTGTTAAATTAATCGTCCTTATTATCTGCGCTCTTGGAGGTGCCAAGCTTTCACTGGTTAATAGTCTGAAAAGCATCCCTGTGTGTGAAAAATATGCTAAGACACTTGCGGAGAAAATGCAGAAGGCGTCGTCCTTGCGTCGCTCCGTGTTCTCAGGGCGCACGAGACTTTTTCCGGATCTTCGTATTGATTCCGTCACAAACTGTAACCACCTATCTAACGGTCGTGAGTCGTGGTTATGACTGAAATTTTACCGCGATTTCGCTGGGATCGGGTGCAATTTTTCAGATTAGGATCCTATCCCGGCAAAACCTTGAGGTTGTCTTTATGACAAAATTATATATATATCGCCACGTCTAATGACTGTGAGATGGGTGGTCACAGGGTACGATGTATCCACAATTGGCACGCTTGTATGGTCTTAAGGTTACGAACCAATGATAGCTTCGCACCTCTGAGAGTACTGATCACAAGGAAAATTACTTTAACTGCATATTTTGGGTACAGTCGTTGCAGCTCCCATTTGAGGTCATGATACCTCTCCTCCTTATCATTTTCCTCACCAGTGATGTACTCGGCCGGGGCCGAGAATTCGATCACGCATATAGTTAATTTCTCGCGAATTCTTGCAGAACGATGTCAGACCTCGAGTTCGCAACGGAGACGGTCGTCCGAAAATTGCAGTTCTAGAAATGTTGGCACAAACAGATTTGGAAAATTGACTCTTATCTCCCTCGGAGCGTTCAGCATGGTAGGGTCGCGGCCAAAAGCGTAAGAGCGGCAAAGATGGAAATAAAGCACGCTGAGGGCCGCATTATGTCTAGAGATTCGTAGTTCCAGCGTGGGTAGGAAACCCAGGTATGATGTGTTCTAGGTACGCAACGTGTGCATGACACGCTCTGTACCTATCACTCGGAACTTCTTTACATAAAATGCGGTTGCGGTATACGAAGGTGCAAATTACACGGTCCTGGCACACGAAGATAAAACTCTCTATACCTAAACTAAACATTGATGATTTGAGAAAAGCAAAAGTTTGCTCTTTTGACAAGATCTTTTCTTCTACATATCTTTAAAAACTGATGCGCATTTTCTTGTACCGTAGCTTTTAGCGGAATTTTTCAACTTCTGCTTTCTTCACTTCGGCAATTAGAAAAGAAGCATCTAGATGGAGTAATTAAATTTCCTCACTTCTGATGTTAAAATTCAGGCCAAGGATCTCGACCGCCTGCTCTACGGCTTTGTAAAGGAAAGCTCCTTTGCCAATCATCTCGAGGATCCTAGCCATTTTTAGGAGAGGCTCCCTACCATTTGCAACGGTACAAGCTGTACTTAGCACAATTCGGTTATGAAGACACTGGAGATACAGAAGTCCGCGTCTGCCTTGTCGACTTGAAATGTATAATCGTGATACAGATGAATTGATATGCAAGCTCTTTTGTATATACATGATCTTACGTGTGGCAATGTCAAGGGCTTCAATAGTACGAGATCCCGTCTCAAAATTTGACATGTATAATCTTAATGCAAAAATAAAATTTTATAAACTATATTGTTATTAATTGGTCACTGCTGTAAACGGTTGACATAGTCATTTTGGTGCAAAATTAAAAAGCAATGCTAAGCGAGAAATTGTTTATGGCATTTTCTTTAATTGGCAAACATATTGTCAAAGAATTTTTTTATGAAGAACTAGGTCACTGGTTCAATATAGCAACTTTTGAACTTTTCACAACTATCGAGTTAATGGACGAATTTTTCATAGAAATGAAGAGCGTAAAATTGCGTCAGTATAATTTAGTGCAAGTAATCCCTGCAATGAGGAAGTGTTTTTCGTGAGGAAAAAGGTGATGGCGTCACAGAGTTTGATGACGAATATTTTACAAGATGCTGCCAAACGTTGGCTTTCTGTCGTCTCAAAAACCATGCACATGGACAAGTAGAATTGTAACATGAAAATCTAAATGAAATCGGCAAACGCCCGCAATCCAGCCAAAAAATAATTGTTCCGAAAAGAAAATTTCGAGATGATTTCGTCAAGTTTCGTGAAAAGTTGCAGGTAAATACTTTTCTAGCTTATATTATATTTTTTATATTTTTGATGATTGTTGCGGCGCTATTCAGAAGGTATCGCGTAGAATAATAAAGAAATATTTATTATATTTATTTATTCAAAGTAGATTTAAAGCTATACACAAACATTTTTTTCTAAATAATTTCATTGTACGGTTCAATTCGATTTTTTATCTCAAGTTGCACAAGAAGATTTATTTTTAAAGTTTTTATTTCACAGTTTCACTTATCTAATTTAAACTTCCAAGTTTTATTGTCTAAAAACTAATTTCAAAGTTTAATTTTTCAAGTATAAATTTAAAAATTTCATTTATGAAAATTATTTCCCCTGTGTTCTTTTTCGAGATTTATTTTATTATTCTATTTTTGAAGTAACAATTTCGAAGATCCATTTTTTAGTTCTAATTTAAATTTTCGTTTTAAATTTTCAACCCCTACAGAACCTTAATATTAAATCGACGTCGATTCAAAATTACGGTTCTGTAGTTATTGAGGTTTTATTTTAAAAGCATGAACAATTTGAAACTTATTTTTTCATTTCTCAAATTCATTTTTATTATCTAATTTCAATTTCGTCATTTCTGTCAAATTACATTATAGCCATCGTTAATGCAAGAGTCATCGTTACTGCACGAAAAGGCATCGGCGGCTTCTTCGAGTATGTCAAGATGACAAACATGCGTCGTATGCAACACCTTTAGAAAAACTGTCGGTAACCAAAAGGTCTATGCTTCCGTTATAAAGTGTCTCGAAAGTATTCAAAATTTAATGTAAGCGTTCACTATTTTAAATGACACGGCGTTACTGTTGAAACTAAAAAATTGTGTAGAAGTTTCTTATCATCCAACGTGTCTTCTGATACGCAAAAGAAAAAGTGATAAAATTGCGAATGAACAACCTCAACAACCTGTAAGTGGGCCTTGGCACAGTAGTCGACAATTACACAAAGAAGCTTTTGATTTACTTTACGCTACAATACGACGAGAAATCATTGAAAACGGAAAAGTCCTCTACATGTCAGAATTGTCCGAATGGTACAGGGCCCTCTTACAAGAGTTTTAGGGAAAGAACATTTCTAGCGAAATATAACAAAATTTTAGAAGTAGCAATTGGAAACAAGAATTTTCAATGCGTTTGGAGATGAGTTCATTCTTGAACAGTCACTGGAAAAAAATGGAAAAAAGATTGTTTATAAAAGAGATCCTAATGTTAGTCAGTTAGTTAGCGCATTGTCTGAAAAATGAAAAAAATGAATCTACGAAATCTGATAACTTCTATTGATGGTAAAAAGTTACCTAATCAAAATTTGTTATTGGACTATGTGCTTCAAGGTGAATGTCACATTCCAAAGGAATTATTTTCTTTCGTTAGAAAGAACATATTCAATCTGCAGTGATATAATATATGCAACACGTAAAGGTCGCGTGAACCCCAGGAAGCATCTCTTGTTGAGTGTTGCTATGAAATCTATTACTAGTAGTCGGAAGGTCATGACTATTCTGAATCGGTACAGGCATACAATCGGGTACAATCTTGCAGAAGAAATCGAGACAGAATTGACTTAAACTGCTCTCAGTGACAACTCTTTGATTCCGTCAGATATCAATCCGACATTCGGTACTGCACTAATGTCGCTTTCGACTATTTTTATCGATTTGTTGATACGGCCAGTGATAAAGATACCCTTCATGATACTGTCGGTATTATTTACCAATTTGATGCTTCTTGTAATGTAACGTCAATCGAATCAGACGCGATCGAAAAGATGTTACCTTCTATTATGAGGGACATTGACTGTGACTTCTCGGGACTACCCCGCCGAAAAAGACGTCGTTTTCAGGTGATAAGAAAAGATATTCAGCGATACTTAGAAAAGTTAACAAAAAACGTGACTTTACTGATGACAGAGGACATAAAAAGTTCTCTTCGCGAATGCGAAATTGAAAAGGAAATTACTGTTACTAGAGCTACTGTGTGGGCAATTTCACTGTCACTCTACAAACCGAAGCTGATGTGGTTAAGTTTCAACTCTCAATCATTAATTGATGATAGTCAATTCATCGAATTTTCAGGTTTGATTGAAGTTGTAGTCCAGGCAGAGGTTTTAGCAAGTGGCTCAGTCAATTGCTTTCTCGAGGGAAAGCAATTCAATCGCTGTAAAAGTATTCACGTTTCGTTTGCCACTGCTCTGAGGTGCTTTACTTCGAGCGGTTTCAGTTGTCTCGAAAATCCTACCCACCGAAAATTTCATATCGAGTTATCCTCTGCCTTGCAAAATGTAGTTGTTTGATACCAACGCGCACCACGCATTTTTGACGTGCCAAATCTTTTTTTCAATTTCAATCAACTAAATTACGCCCGATAGTCAGTTTTGGACGGCAATAATTTGATGAAGTTGAAACTGAACTATCAATGCTGCTGCCGCAAATACCTTGACAGGAGTTAGTCACTTTACTTAATTGGATTGAGGCCGATTTTTGCGTCAACTATAGGAAGGCGATTGCATGGCGCTAATCATAAAGGGAAAGAAGTAATTCTAACTATTAATAAAAAAAGTTGTTCTTTTATTCGGAAATGTAATCACGTTAGAAAAGAAGAAGAGTGCCTGCTAGAATGCAACCACGAAGAAGCCGAAACAAGAATGATTTTTCATATAAGTAAGGCAGATCCTCACGCAAAAATCCTTCTCAAAGCATCCTATACAAACGCTCTTACCATTCTGCTTGGAAATATTCACAAATTTTCAACCATGCAAATTTGGATAGATGATAGGAATACCAAAAATAATCAACGTATTTGTACAAACTGTACAGAGCTAGCATCACAGTTAGGTTTGTCATTGTTTCTTGCTTTACCTGGATTTCATGCCTACACCGGTTCAGATTACACTACTGCAATCTTCCGTGAAGGAAAACTCCGGCCTTTTCGTTCACTCGAAAAAAGTATCATATGCTAAAACGTCTTTTCTTCATTGATAGATGAAACAATTGTATTTGACGATGATAAAGTAGATGCTGTACAAGATTTCACGCGTTTGGTGTATTGAATCAAAAATTACCCCAGTGTAAACAGTGCGCATTATGAAAATTTTCAAAAAACATACTCCAAAAAAGGCAAGGAGAAAATTTTTTTGCAATCCGCAAAAGGTTTTGTTTCCAGCAAAATTCCTCTCTATTGGAAATCTTTGAAGCAAAAAGTCTTGCTTACTACTTTTCTTTTTTCAATGTGGCTGAATGACACGAACTCATCGTGCGCATTCCCAAATCCTGATAAATATAGCTGGGATTTTAAAGAAATACTGAAACCTACTTATTTCAATGCTGACCCAACTCTTCTCAATGCTAAAAACGTTTTACTTGCATGCAAAAAAGATGACCAGAATGCTACAATGGACGAAAATGACTTGCAAAGTGAATATAATAGTTCTGACTCAGATTCGAAATAGTTACATGTCAAAAATGTAACCCTTCTTACCGGACGACCTATCGTAACTTTTATTCGTATTGTAATCTAATTTTACAAAAAAAGTAACTTGTAAAGATGTTGCCTTATCTAGCGAAAATATAATCAATAAAAATGTAACCTAATCTAACGACAATATCACCCTTTCTACAGAAACAATGTGCGGCTAAGATTGTGCATAAAGAATAATTTTTTAAATTTCAATTTGCATTTGCGCTTGTCTAATTCCTTCCTAGGGATATTTTTTGTTTAACATGCATTGATCATAGTTACTATTGTATTTGTTTCTGCAATTTACTGCACTAAAAAACGAATATAATGTGTTCTATAGATATTGATTCTTATGATGGTCAGCAATAAGTAAGTCAATAAAGTAATGAATATTCACGAAAAATACAAATAAAATAGTTTTTATTAGCAGACGTCATAAATGTAATATAATTGCATAAATGTTCCAAAAACGGTAATGAAGATATCAAATTATGGTTTCATAAAGGCTTAAAAAGTTTCAAATTAAAAAATTAAGACTCAATAATAATTGGAATTTAATTAAATCACTTAATTAAAGTAAATTATTAATTGAATTAATGATGCAATTAATAATATTTATAATTCAATTTATGATATTAAGAATTTAATTTAAATGATTAAATGAAATTGATCAATCGAATACTATTCAGTAACTGGAACATTGAATAATTGTAATAAAGGTGGCTCGTGGCGTTGTCCATGTCTTTGTCTTGCTGCGCCGCGTGACTTGCCTGCACGATCGGAACTCGATAGTTGCGAAAAGGTCAAAGGTTAGTCACCACTTTGACCTGGCAACTGAGATTCAGCACGGGTTACCCTATAACAACCCATTGCTATATTAAAGCAGTGACCGAGTTTTTCGTTCAAAAAGAAAAATAATTCTTTAACAATATGTTTGCAAATTTTAAAATGCCATAAACAATTGCTGTTTTGGCATTGTTTTTTTTAACATTGCACTAAAGTAACTATGGCTACCGTTTACAGCAGTGGTCAATTAATGACAATACAGTTTAAAAAATTTGATTTTTGCATTAAAATTATACATGTCGAATATTGCAGCGGGATCTCGGACTGTAAGCTCGTTCCTACCTCTAACGGACTCTAACTATCATTGTGGACGTAAAATTTTCCGTTCTTTCAGAATCCAATGTCAAAAATAGGGGTTCCCATGTAAAAAAATCAATGTAGCCTTCAAATAACCTTGAAAATTTATCTCAAGGTTGAAAACGATTTTACAGAAAGATGGCCCCCATTGTCCTGAGCAACTTTTGTCTGAACAATTTTTTTGTATACCGCTTAT
>JAAAKG020001810.1:5804-46920 GCA_010014905.2 Druon quercuslanigerum | reverse complement strand
CTAGGTCATGCTAAAAGTTGAAGTCGAGGTACAAAATTTTAGAAAATCTAGAATTTTTTTAAAAAACTTATCACGTGTTTTATTTTCTTCAGCAGACCAATAAAATATTTGTTTGACATTTCTAGACGTGGAATTTTATAGGCTTTCTAACTGTTTTTTTAAATACCCTATCATTTTTTTTCGCTGAGTTATCGTGGTTCAAAGCCAGCAGTGATTTTTAATCGTGCCTGCGTGAATCGATCTCATAATTTCAGAAGGCAGTGTATAAACGTAGAAAATTTTATCATAAGTTTCAGACGATTGTGAAATCTCATTTTATGTTAATTAATTGGCAAAAAATATGTTACTTAATTTATGGACGGTACCTAAAAAAAGTCCTAAAAATATTTTCTAATTCAACCCAATATTACTTATCCAAATAAAAGGTTCTTATTTAAAACACTTAAATCCAGATGAATTTTACTGAATCTAATCCAAATAAATTAAATAAGAAACAAAATTTTTTCGACTCCTTATTTATTGGATTAGTTGAAAATGATCGAGAACTGAAGAAATAAAAAAAAAATTATTATTATGAAAAGCAATTGCACAAAGCACTGCAAATTGCAAAAATTAAAATAATAAACTGAAGCTTTATCTTTGCTTATACCGTAATAGCATTAAAGTACAATGTGACGTGATACAACTCAATGCAATTTCTAGATTATTTACATACATATGTTCTGTGCAAGGCCTTATAAAAATGGGTCACTCACAGCGATGATAACAATTACGATGCTGGCAAAGTCTCACTGATATCATGCTTTAAAAAATATCCGAGGCAAATTGAAAATAAAAACTCATTATGAAGTAAATTAAGTTCTAAAATATGCTTCTCTAATACTTCGGTTAATAATCCTGATATTTCAATAATGTTAATCATATAATTGTTATTTTTATTTTTATTATATAACTGAACTATAGATTTCTTTATAGGAACCATGTCAATGATAATTAATTTTAAATTTTAATTTTAAATTGTTTTATTCCATTTATACACTATTATGTGTTACAAATGTTACAAGATTAAGATTCTGGTCTATGAATTTTAATTGTCAGGGAAAATGAAATACTGGTTAGGGATAAGTAAGGTAGTTTTTTTAATTCTTGCTAAAAAATTCATTAAATTGGAAGAAAATTAAATTATTTGGCAGAAACGTCGTATTTTTAATGCCGCAGATGAATTTTTTTACAATAAAAATTTAACTGTTCCATTTTTGGTTAAAAATGGATAATTTTTAGTTCAAAAATTTGATTCAAATTGTATATAATTTGTTGAAAATTTGTCTTTCTTTATAGAAAATTAATCTTTTTGGTTTAAAAAGCAATTGTTTGGTTAAAAAAATCAGCTTTAGTTGAGGCTTTATCCGTTTTTTTTTAAATTCGTCTGTTTTGATTAAATTCGACTGTTCTAAACTTAAAATCTGAATATTTTTTAGTTAAAGTATCAAGTTTTATTTTTTTCGTTGAAAATTCATCTTTTTGGTTGAAATTAAAATTTTTCAACCGAAAATTAAATTTTATATTATTCCTTGTTTAGTAGAAATTTCAATTTTTGGATAGAAAAATAATCTTGTCGGTTGAAAATGTAACTACTTGGTTGAAAATGTATGTACTTTGTTAAAAATTCTTTTTTTCGTAGAGAATCAATTTTTTGTTCGAAAATGCATACAGTATTAAAAATGTTGTCTTTTTTGTATCTATTTAACTGTTTTTTATTTAAAATATAAAAAATTTTCATTCGAAATATTAAGTATTACATTTTTTGATAAAAACTCATATTTTGGGGCTGAAAAATCGAACAATTGGTTGAAAATTTGTTATTTGTGTTTGTTAAAAATTAATATTTTTAAGTGAAAATTTAATAATTTGCTTGAAAATTTAACTATTTAATAAAAAAGCGTCTGTGTTTTTTAAAATCTCTTTTTTGTGTAGAAAATATATTTTTTCTTTAAAAATTAAACTGCAGCTTTAAAAATTAATCTGTTTAATTTTAAGATTCAGGTATTTTGCAAAGTTTTATTTTCTTTTTTGGTTTTATTTAACATTTTTTTTTTAAATATTTTTTGGTTAAAATATTAACTTACACTTTTTGTTGGAAATTCGTTTTCACTTAGATTAAAAATGAATATTTGGAATGAATTTTTCCAATGTTCTTATTTTTATTTTTATTCAAAGTATCGATCAGGGAAAATCAAACATTGGTCAGGGAAAAATTGGATAATTTGAAAAATTAAGTTTTACGGCTGCAATGAAAATGTATCTACTTTGTTAAAAATTATTTTTTTTCGTAGAGAATCAATTTTATGCTTGAAATTGCATACAGTATTAAAAATTTGTCTTTTTTGATTCTATTCAACTGTTTTTTATTTAAAATATAAAAAATTTTTATTCGAAATATTAATTATTACATTTTTCGTTAAAAATTCATATTTTGGGGCTGAAAAAATCGAACAATTGGTTGAAAATTTGTTATTTGTGTTTTTTAAAAAATAATATTTTTAAGTGAAAATTTAATAATTTGCTTGAAAATTTAACTATTTAATAAAAAAGCGTATGTGTTTTTTAAAATCTCTTTTTTTGTGTAGAAAATATATTTTTTGTTTAAAAATTAAACTGCAACTTTAAAAATTAATCTGTTTAATTTTAAGATTCAGGTATTTTGTAAAGTTTTATTTTTTTATGGTTTTATTTAACATTTTTTTAAAATATTTTTTGGTTGAAATATCAATTTACATTTTTTGTTGAAAATTCATATCTTCAGGTAGAAAATTCAAATATTTGGTTGGAAATTCGTTTTCACTGAGATTAAAAATGAATATTTTGAATGAATGTTTCCAATGTTTTTATTTTTATTTTTATTGAAATTAGCGATCATGGAAAATGAAACATTGGTCAGGGACAAATTGGAGAATTTTGAAAATTAAGTTTTATGGCTACAATGAAAATGTATCTACTTTGTTAAAAATTATTTTTTTCGTAAAGAATCAATTTTTTGCTTAAAAATGCATAGAGTATTAAACATTTGTCTTTTTTGATTCTATTCAACTGTTTGTTATTCAATATATATAAATTTTTTAGTTGAAATATTAATTATTACATTTTTTGTTAAAAATTCATATTTTTGGGATGAAAAGTCAAACACTTGATTGAAAATTTGTTTTTGTGTTTGTTAAAAATTAATATGTTTTCAAGTGAAAATTTAATAATTTGCTTTAAAATTTAACTATTTAATAAAAAAGCGTGTGTGTTTTTGAAAATCTCTTTTTTTGTGCAGAAAATATATATTTTTTAAAAATTAAACTGCAGCGTTAAAAGTTAATCTGTTTAAGTTTAAGATTTAGGCATTTTGTTAAAATTTATTTGTTTCAGTTATATTTAAAATTTGTTATTGAAAATTGAAATATTTTTGGTTGAAATATTGACTTACATTTTTTGTTGGAAATTCGTTTTCACTGAGAATAAAAATGAATATTTTGAATGAATGTTTCCAATGTTTTTATTTTTATTTGAAATTAAAATTATCGTTCAGGGAAAATGAAACATTGGTTAGGGAAAAATTGGAGAATTTTAAATATTAAGTTTTACGGCTACAATAATATCAAATTCTTTTTAGTGATTTTTTAAAATTATATTTATATTTTTATTTCCTTTTTTGCAATATCATCCTTCTGAGATAATATTTTTAGTTGAAAATTTAATTCTTTGCTTGAAAATGTATCTTTCTAGTTGAAAATTCAACTATTTGGTTAAAAATTTTACTGTTTTCTAGAAAGGTCGTCATTCCTTTAAAAATTCTTGTTTTTAGGTAGAAATTTCATCCTTTTTAGTTAAAAATACAACCACTGGATTTGAAGTGAGTCTGTTTCTTGGCTAAAATATTAACCCTTACATTATTTGTTAAAAATTATTATTTTTTTTGTTCAAAATCGAGCCACACCCGACGCTCGATTCAGTCACTAAAGGTTTAGTAATTTCTAGAACTGATGGGCCACGCAGTTTTTCAGTGCCCATGGCAAGAGACGGTCGCGACTTTTGTCTGAAAAAATACACCAGCAGCGTAACGGAAATGCGCAGTGTGCGGGTACTCACGTGAGAAGATTGCGCAACATTATGCATTCCAACTGGAAACGGTACAAATGGCCCTAACGGTTTACGTTTCGATACTCCCAAATAGCAAAATGGCTATTTGCAGGCAACCCCCAATACTGGCTAAACGAAGAGTCGGGTGTGCTAGGTTGAAAGTTAAACTGCTTTATTCATTCCCCGTTCCTCGAAATCGACCTACGCAATCTGTTAATGAAATCTGAGTAAATTCACGAAAAAAAAATTAATCCTCATAAATCACGTAAGATTAGAGGTGGGAGAGGGGGCTCAAAACTTACTGAGCCCAACAAAAGCTGTATACATGGTTTAAAATTTTAGAAAATAAATCAACTGCCAAGAGAGAAAACCGTTTCCAGTTTATAATAAATTTATTATAATTATAAAAAAATATATCTTCTTTTTGAAAAACTCTGGTTATAAACAAGACATAAAAAAATTGCGTCACAAACAAACGAGCCAATTAATTTGAGCTCTGAGGCTCCATCCTCTCAACAAATAAGCATAAGGAAGTTTTGATTTGCATAACAAATCGCTATCTACAAGTCCCAGGGTCATGCGTATAGATTATTACGAGGAAAATATGTAACAATGGCTGAGAAATTGTCATACGTAACTAGTATGAGCAAAGGATGAAATGTCATACCAAAGTAGTTACGCTAAGTTTCTGTTTAATTCATTTGCCGATGAATCATGCGTAGGTCTGCTGATAAATCGCGAACGCAAAACGTAACTTGGTCTTTGCTATTACAAATAGGCGAAGTCTGTTTCATCGAACACCAAATGTTTGTGTTAGAAATTACTCAAGCGCTTAATCACTGGCCGGTAGTCATTAATTTTTTTCTTCAACATCTGTTCTATCCGGGTTTTTTCCGGAAAAATATATTTACAAGTTTTTCTTCACAACATTGGATTTTAAATGAGAAAAACTCTGTTTGCGAAAAACGGTATTTTTTTTATTTTCCCTGAATTAATCATTTTTCTTCGATAAGTCACAAGTTTCCAAGTATTTTTACCTCATTTTCAATTTTTTAAATAATTATTATCTGTTTATACCATTCTTTTCGTCTGTACATGGTGAAAAATTATCATTTCTCGGGATAAATTACACAGTTGATGAATGTAAAGAATATTTCTTCTTTAACATATTTGGCAATTATGTAAACAATTTCTATTTATTTAAACAATGTTTCCCCCTGTGAATAATTATTTTATAGAATTAAATACACAATTAACAAATTTTGAGATTAATGTATACTTCTAAATATATTTGTCAATTATTTAAACAATTTATATTCATTTAAACCATTTTTCCGTATAAATCGTAGAAACTTTTTATTTGCTGGAATTAATTATACAATTTAAGATTTTTTTTACAATATTTGTCAATTTTTTTCTCGAAAAGTGAACAATTTGCTAGAATATGTAACTATTTGGTCATATCTTAAACTATTTTATTAAAAATTATTTTCCTGTTTTTGAAATTTTTTTTTTTTGATCGAAAAATGCAAATATGTCTTTAAAACTTTAATTATTTTGTTGTAAATTCGTATTTTCTTTCATTGAATATATATTTTTATATACTTTTTAGGTTTAACTTTTGGGTTGAAGAATAATATATTTTGTTCAAAATGTGTCTTTTCGTTAGAAAACTAATCCTATTGGTTGAAAATTGAAATATTTGGTTAAAAATTGCTGTATTTTGTTCAAAATTTGTATTTTTTTTAAATGCAACTACTTATTTTAAAACTAATTAATAATTGAAATATTTTGATTTGTGATTAAAATCTTGTTTGGTTAAAATATCAACTATTACATTTTTGATTGAAAATTTATTTTTTTGGTTGAAGAGTCATAATTATAGTTAAAAATTAATTTCTTTAATTGAAAATTATCTATTTGCTTGAAAATGGACTTTTTGTTGAAAATTCGAAAGTTTAGTATAAAATTCGACGATATTTTAAGAATTCTTTTTTCAATGGAAAATCAATTTTTTAAATTAAAATTTAAATATTCCAGTTTTGATTTAAAGATTGTGTATATGTAATTTGTTAATCTCTTTAAATAAAAATTGAACTATCGTGTTGAAGTTTCATTTTTAACTGAAAATTTAACTCTTTTGTTAAAAATTAACTTTTTGTTGGAAATTTATATTTTTGGGTTGAAAATTCCACTGCTTTATTTAAAATTTGTCTTTTTGGAAAAAAATTAACCTTCTTGGCTTGAAAGTCTCCTATTTTGTTAGAAATTTATGCATATTTTTGAAAATTCGTATTTTTTAGCAAACAAATCTTCTCGTCTGAAAATTTATCTTTTTGGTTGAAAATTCAACTTTGTTGAAAAAAATCCGTTTTGTTCCTTGAAAATTTAACATTTTCAAAGCAGTTTTTTTTCTTTATTGATCAAAAATATATATGATTT
This sequence comes from Druon quercuslanigerum, assembly GCA_010014905.2. NCBI lineage: Eukaryota > Metazoa > Arthropoda > Insecta > Hymenoptera > Cynipidae > Druon > Druon quercuslanigerum. The sequence goes on along the minus strand of JAAAKG020001810.1, from coordinate 40,356 downwards.
TTAAAAATTCAACTCATTTTTAATTTTTTTATTTTACATTTTTCTTTAATTTTCATTTTTGGTTTAAAATATATGATCCTTGTACTTTATGGGCTGAAATTTAATCTTACGAGATTGAAAAGGAAAAATTTAATTCAATATCAAAACAATTTCAATTTCCCCTGAATTAATTATTTTTCTTCGATAAGCACAAGTTTCCAAGTATTTTTACTTCATTTTCAATTCTTTAAATAATTATTATTTGTTTATACCATTCTTATCGCCTCTACATGGTGCAAAATTATCGTTTCTCGGGATAAATTACATAGTTCATCAATTTAAGAAATATTTCTTCTTTAACATATTTGGCAATTATGTAAACAATTTTTATTTATTCAAACAATGTTTCCCCTGTTAATCCCCCTGTGAATAATTATTTTATAGAATTAATTACACAATTAACGAATTTTGAGATTAATATATACTTCTTAATATATTTGTCAATTATTTAAACAGTTCACATTCATTTAAACCATTTTTCCGTATTAATCATAGAAACTTTTTATTTTATGGAATTAATTACACAATTGAAGATTCTTAAGAGTAATACCTTTTTTACATTATTTGCCAATTTTTTTCTCGAAAAGTCGACAATTTGCTAGAAAATGTAACTATTTGGTTTTTAAGTTCAACTTTTGGGTTGAAGATTAATATATTTTGTTCAAAATGTGTCTTTTCTTCAGAAAACTAATCCTATTGGCTGAAAATTGAAATATTTGGTTGAAAATTTGTAATTTTTTGTCAAAAATTCAACTATTTATTTAAAAACTAATTAATAATTAAAATATTTTGATTTATGATCAAAATCTTTTTTGCTTAAAATATCAACTATTACATTTTCGATTGAAAAATTATTTTTTTGGCTGAAGAATCATAATTTTAGTTAAAAATTCATTTCTTTAATTAAAAATTATCTATTTCCTTGAAAATGAACTTTTTTGTTGAAAATTCAAAAGTTTGGTATAAAATTCAACGATTTGTTAAGAAATCTTTTTACGATGGAAAATCAATTTTTTCAATTAGAATTTAACTATTCCAGTTTTGATTTAAAGATTCTGTATATGTAATTTGTTGATCTCTTTAAATAAAAATACAACTATCGTGCTGAAGTTCATTTTTAACTGAAAATTTAACTCTTTTGTTAAAAAATTACCTTTTTGTTGAAAATTTATATTTTTGGGTTGAAAATTCCACTGCTTTATTTAAAATTTGACATTTTGGAAAAAAATAACCTTCTTGGCTGGAAAGTCTACTATTTTGTTAGAAATTTATGCATATTTTTGAGAATTCCTATTTTTTAGCAGACAAATCTTCGTGTCTGAAAATTTATGTTTTTGGTTGAAAATTCAACTTTTTTGAAAAAAATTCGTTTTTTTTCTTGAAAATTTAACATTTTCGAAGAAGTTTTTTTTTCTTTATTGATAAAAAATATATATAATTTTTAAAAATTCAACTTGTTTTTAATTTTTTTATATGAGTTTTTTCTTTAATTTTCATTTTTGGTTTAAAATATGTGATCCTCGTACTTTATGGGCTGAAATTTAATCTTACGAGATTGAAAATTAATAATTTTTCTTCGATAAGTCACAAGTTTCCAAGTATTTTTACCTCATTTTCAATTCTTTAAATAATTTTTATTTGTTTATACCATTCTTATCGCCTGTACATGGTGAAAAATTATCATTTCTCGGCAGAAATTACACAGTTGATAAATGTAAAGAATATTTCTTCTTTAACATATTTGTCAATTATTTAAACAATTTTTATTTATTTAAACAATGTTTAACCTGTTAATCCCCCTGTGAATAATTATTTTATAGAATTGATGACACAATTAACGAATTTTGAGATTAATATATACTTTTAAATATATTTGTCAATTATTTAAACAATTTACATTCATTTAAACCATTTTTCGTATTAATTATAGAAACTTTTTATTTTCTGGAATTAATTACACAATTGAAGATGCTTGAGAGTAATACCTTTTTTTACAATATTTACCAATTTCTTACAAAATTTCATTTGTTTAAACAATTTTTGTCTTCTGTAAACATTATTTTTATCAAATCAAAAAAGCATTTAATAAATTAAAACTAGTTTTAAAAAATTTGATTTTTTTTATTGTTGTTTCTTGTAAATCTTCACAAATTAATGAATGCTGAGAGTCATATTTATTGTGAAAGACTGCTTGCAATAATTCAAACAATTAATCATTATTTGCTTGCGTCTTTTCAAAGGAAATGTGGAGAAAATCTAGTTCGTTTGTACCTCTTGTACTATATATAGCATATTATTCAGTATTCTCTTATATTAGGACCCATACCCTAAGTTTTTAAACAATAAATATTTTTCGAAACAATTTTTCTAGCCACATTATTGATAGTTACTCTATCAAATGTATTGAACTGGAAAAAGAAATTTTTATTAATAAGCCGCATAATGTAGGAGATTCGAAAAAACTAAAATTTTCTTAATTCTTCCAATGAAATAAATGAAGTGAAATTAATTGTTTAAATAATTTCGAACATTCTTTCAGCAAAAACGCCGCACATAACATTCTTTACCTGTGAAATGAATTCCAGAAAATCATAACTTTTTACGATTTACACGATAACAATGTTTTTTTAAACAATTGCTAAGTATCTCAACAAACATATTTTTTGTAGCATTCTTTAGTTTTGTCATTCATGTCAGAAAATAATAACTCTATATGATTTACAGGGGGGAAATTGTTTTAGCAAATAAAAATTATTTAAATAATGACCAAAATTACTTGGAAAATTGTAATTTATCAAATATAAAGTAATTAGTTTTGAAAAAATTAAAAAAATACAATCTTCAGCATGAATTTTACATTAAAAAACAAACAATAGATGGCGGTTTGGGGCGTGAAAACTAAGGTTTATTGGGTGCAATTATTATTTCTTGAGCGTGTTTTAAATGGTCCATAAATGTTAATTTACATAAATGTTGATAAAAAGTACCTTTTTTTTCGAAAAAAGAGTTTTTCGCATTAGAAACCCCAGTTTAATTTCAAAAGCGCGAAAACGAAATAAAGTTAGGGGGATCTGTCACCAAAAATTGAAAGTTTCTGGCGTCAAATATTTTAATATATAGCAGCTTTTACCATTTTTCACGTTTTTTATACTTAAATGCAAATAGAATTTATAGAACCCAATAAAAAAATCTAACTATTTTTGGTCAAAAAATTCAATTACATGGTTGAAATGTAACTAATACATTAGGAATTCATTTTTTATTATTCAGTTTGAATGTAAAATTAATGCATGCATTAATTTTATTAAAAAGAATTCATTTCCCCTATTTTCGTGAAAAATTAAATATTAATACATTTTTCGTCGAGAATTCAAGTTTTCTAATTGATAATTCAACAATTTTGTAAAGAATTAAAAATCAAAAATGTTGTTAAAGAAGCATAATTTATTGTTTGAAAATTCAACTACTTTCTTGAAGATTCGTCTTTTTAGCATCAAAATATAATATTTGGGTTTGAAATTTGTCCATTTGTTTTGACAATATATATATATATATTTTTTGTAGAAATTACATATCTTTTTGTTAAAAATTGGAATATTTTGTTTGAAAATAAACTTTTTGGTTAAAAATTAAAATTGAAAAGTCAACAATTTGCTAGAAAATGTAACTATTTGATCGTATCTTAAACTACTTTGTTAAAAAATTATTTTTTTGTTTTTGAAAATTTATTTTTTTATCTAAAAATGTCTTTAAAAGTTAACTATTTTGTTGGAAATTCGTATTTTCTGTCATTGAATATATATTTTTATATATTTTTTCAATTAAACTTCTGTCTTCAAAATCTGTCTTTTCGTCAAAAAAAAATCCTTTTGGCTGAAAATGTAAATATTTGGTTAAAAATTGCTGTATTTTGTTGAAAATTTGTATTTTTTTGTCAAAAATGCAACTATTTATTTTAAAACTAATTATTAATTGAAATATTAAAATATAATTAATATAATATAATATAATGTAAATAAATGTATATAAATGTATATAATGCATATTAATGTAAATAAAAATCTTTTTTGGTTCATTTTTTTGGTTGAAGAATCATAATTTTAGATAAAAATTCATTTCTTTAATTAAAAACTGATCTATGATTTTAAAGGTTAATTTTTTTGGTAAAAAATTAATTTTTTTAATTGAAAATTATCAATTTTTTTAAAATGAACTTTTTTGTTGAAAATTCAAAAGTTGGGTATAAAATTCAACTATTTGTTAAGAATTTTTTTTTCTATAGATAATCAATTTTTTTAAGTAAAATTGAAATATTCCAGTTTTGATTTAAAGATTATGTATATGAAATTTGTTAATCTCTTTAAATAAAAATTTAAATATCGTGTTGAAGTTTCATTTTTAACTCAAAATTTAACTCTTTCGTTAAAAATCACCTTTTTGTTGAAAATTTATATTTTTGGTTTGAAAATTCCACTGCTTTATTTGAAATTTGTCTTTTTGGAAAAAAATTAAGCTTCTTGGCTGGAAAGTCTACTATTTTGTTAGAAATGTATGCATATTTTTGAGAATTCCTATTTTTTAGCAGACAAATATGCTTGTCTGAAAATTTATCTTTTTGGTTGAAAATTCAACATTTTTCAAAAAAATTCATTTTTTGTCTTCAAAATTTAACATTTTCGATGAAGTTTTTTTCTTTATTTATCGAAAAATATTTATTTTTTAAAAATTCAACTCATTTTTAATTTTTTTATTTGAATTTTTTCTTTAATTTTTAATTGTTATTTAATCTTTATAGTCCCTAACAAGGGTCGTGTGGTTCAACATTATAGCAAAAAACTTTACGTAATTTATGCTCGGCTCTTTATCGACCCTCGTACTTTATGGCCGCAAATTTAATCTTGCGAGATTGAAAAGGAAAAATTTAATTCAATATCAAAACAATTTTCAATTCTTTATAAATATAATTTTAAAAAACTGCAACTAATGTAACGAAACTGTAAAAAAAAATTTTTAACCTGAGAAGTATTTTTCCAAAAATCGATGTGATCGGCTTATTATAAATAGTTATATAACAAATAAAAAAGTGAGTAAAAAGGCAAATTGTTTAATGGCGTAATTTGAATATTCTCTTAAGCAATGCAAAAAATAAATCTCAATTAAATTTCGATACTGAAATTCCAAATTAAACTCTCTCATATGAAAACTGTTTTAAAAATAAATCTTAAATGCCAAAGCAGTTTCTTACTTTCGCTTTAGCTGTAGAAGCTACTTTAAATCAGACGGCATTAATTATATTTCCCTTTCTCCACTTCCGGAAATGTAAATAAGAACAACCTTCTAGTTAGAATTTGCTTTTTAATTAAATGTTCAAAAAAAACTATAATTCATTATTTTAAAAGTATAGACGCTTATAATTTGTAATTTTTGCAAATCTTGAAAAGATTTTAAAAGTTGATCAGCTTCGAACTTTGAAAGCTTCAAAATTTAGAAGATTTCAAATTTCCTTACACAAAAGCATTGAAATCAGTTTTTTTGGCAGATTTGGAATACCAACAATCTTAACTGCTTTAAAATTTAGTTCAATTAAAATTTGGATGTTTCTAGATTTGTATTTTTCGTTTACATTGTGATTGCTTTCTACTACGTTGTTTTATAATTTAGATTCAAGGTATCGTTTTCTAATGCATTTTTTCTACAAAAGATTTATTTTACAGTTCTATTGAGAGAAAATCCAAATCAGAACAAATGAAACATTTTACCTGGTTTAAGAATTATACTTAAAGGCAATAAATGAAAGTATTAGATGCTGATTCAATTAATTAAATAAGCAAAGTGATAAATATTGCTTAGGAGAAATTATAGCATGCTAAGAAAGTTCTTGGAAAATATTTGTAGCTACAATTACCATAAAGAAATGTGTAAGACAGTTTATGTATTTCTTGAATGGTAGTTCTGTTAGAAAGCTACGATTCGAAATGCGCTGATATAAATCATTAGGTTTGACTTAATTATAAAAGGTAATTATTTAGCGAATTATCTATTTAACTCTTTCCTTATTAAAATAACAATAATATTGTATTAGTGAATTAAAGACCCTGTTTTTAGGTTTTAGTAGTGAAAATTAGGAAAGGAAAAGTAGGGGAAGTTCGTGGAAATGAGAGGAAATTAAGAGACGTAAGAAAAGTAAAAGGAAATGAAGGGAGGAGAATTAGGAGACTTAAGAGGAAATTAGGTTATGGAAATTAGGAAAAGTCAGCGGAAGTGAGGGGAAAAAAATTGAGGAAGTGAGAGGAGCGGAACTAGAGAAAGTGAGGGGGCATGAGAGGGTAGAAGAAGTGACGGAAAATGTGGGAAGGAGTGAGGTGAGGGGGCAGTAGATGAGAAAGAAGTTGAGAACAGAGGCGAAGCGACGTTTGAAGTGTGAACAGTGAAAGTACGAGTGGGTAGGGTAAGTATGGGAGTGTAGAAGGAATATCGAAGGGAAACTATGGGAGTGGATATTTTGAACGACTCATTTACCACTGAATGTGCTACGAAATTGTTTATTGTTGAGGAAGATGAGAGTGGTAGATAAATGAGGAAGAAGTTCGAAAAGGAAGGAAAGACAAGGTTAAAATGCGGGGAGGTGAAATAGAGAACACTCTAGGGAAATTAGGAGAGGTTGAAGTATGTGCTGAAGAAGTTGGAAAAGGAGAGGAGGTGAAGGTTGAAGTGCAAGGTGGATAATTAAGGGTAAGATGGGAAAGCAGGGGAATTTAGGAGAAGCAGTGGAATGCAGGGGCAGTAGTGAATATAGAGGAATGTATAAGTTATAGGGAAGGGAAACTATGGGATGGGGAGGTCTTAACGACTTATTTGCTTTTTAATAGGCTACGAAACTATTCATTGCAGGAAATGAGAAGAGGGAAAAGTAGATGAGGAAGAAGTTGGGGAAAAAGGAGAAGGGAATGTTACAGTGTGCGGAGTGGAAGAAGGAGAAGTGTCTAGGAAGCGATAATATGGGCAAACAAGTTGGGAAAGGATGGAAGATAAAGGTTGCAGTTTTAGGAAGAAGAATTAGGAGAAGAGAGCGAAAGTAGGGGAATGTAGGAGAAGTAGAAGAATGTAGAGGTAGGTTGGGGAATGTATGGGGAGTAGGGATAATAGGGGAGGGAAAGTATGGAAGGGGAAGGTTTAAACGACATGCTCTTTCATAGTCGCATGGTACCTACTTTGACTAATTTTTTCTACATTTTTTGGTCCAATACATGCTGACATATCCATCTGCAAATCTGTCACTTTTAGTGCCAATTTAATTTTTTATACCACTATAATTTAAAAATAATTCGTTGCAGGACAAATTGAAAAAGACAAAAAAGTTTTTAATTCGCATAAACTATCCGAAAATGATTTGAGATCATTTTTTTCTCGATAATATGGTATTTGTTAAATAACATTTTCGCCCCAGATTGCGAAAAAGTAGCTTTCATATTTATAATCAGGGGATTGCTAGGCATACAGAATTATTACTGATGACTGGACATAATCGACGTAAAAACGTGCGTACTATAAATGCGACGAACATGATCGATGGAGCGTAATTAAAAACAGGTACAGAATTAATTGGAAATTAGCATGAAACTGTGTGAGGTGTAAATATCACGTATGTGTATCTCACCAAATATGTGTGACGTATTATCAGGACTGCATTTAAAGATTACAATCGTGATTCCGAATATTTGTGCAATATGCATTGCAACATCAATATGTTAGTCGGTCGGGTCAATCCGTGGGAATCACCAGTATGTAAGCTTGTGGCGAATAGTAATTATTACCTCAAAGTAATGCGTGTTATTTTCAAGAATCGATGACTAGACCTGCTATAAATACAACATGAGATATTTAGAATTGCTGATTTATTTATTTGTCTATTTCATTTCATATTATTTACGCAAGTTATACATTTCAAAAGTCCAAAGTTATTAAGTTTTCTATTTCAAAGCTTTTTCATAAACAAGAAGATTTTCTTATTTCGATGTCATTAAATTTAAAAAAACTATATTCATAAAATGTATAAAATGTATAAAATGTATGTCAAACCAATTTCTGAAAGAAATTTCTTCTAGACGATATATACGCAGGAATTGTACTTCTATACAAAAATGTTTGTAGAAATACTTTTTTAAATCACACATAAGGAGAAAATTGATGATTGCAACTGATCCGATTATAGCTCAATCAAGCGCTGCCTTAATTCAGTAATAAAACGAGAATCCTTAAAAATTGCCTTAAACATGCCATTTTATAAAAAATATTTCAAAATCCAAATGGAATACTTCAATTTTGAAACCATTATTTACCAACTTGAACACAATTTGAAATTAGAATATCTCGAATCTTAAAAATTAAAAATTGGTGCTCTTGAATTTATGTTTTAAAAGTAATACAAGAATTAAAACAAACATTTCTTAATTTGATCCCATTCAAATTGGACAATATAAAACTTTTCATAAAGCCTATAAATCCTTGACCCTTTAAATTACCGTTTAATTAGTAACTTTTTAGAAGTTCTAAATTATAAACAAATCAAAAAAGTTATTATTAAAATGAGCATTTGAAGAAGGAAGTTTAGAAATTAGGCTCAATCAAATTGTTCGAACTGTAGACATTGAAATTTTCGTATATCTACATTCTAAGTATATTCTGTAATTAAAATAAGTTTTATTCTTTTATTATTGCGGGTTCATTAATTATTGAATATGGCGAAAAATTGTGTAGTCTTGCGATCATTTACAGATTTTTATATATTAATGTTTATTATCTTTTCATCGGCACTTTATATGAGAATTTAATATAATATCCCATGAAATGAACTTTTTTTGATAGAATTAAATGAAATATGATCCTTAATATGAATTAGCTAAATTTAACTAATATTCAGTCGGACAAACAGATCATTTCTTTTTTAATAATTAGTCGAAATTGCGTAATTGACAGTAAAACACTAATGAAAATTCAGTCAAAATCCATTACTTCGCCTTAGAAAAATTGCCTAAAACTTTACTGAAAATAATTGCCCTACTTTTCAGACAAATAACACAACCTCATGTATTTACTGAAAATCAGTAAAGGCAGCAGTCGTACTAAAAATAAATTTTCGGACAACAAAGTTTTCTATGAATTTAAGAATTAAGGTTTTATCATTAGTTATATCTTGTGAGAAAGAAAAAACATTATTTTCATGAAAGTAGTTTAAATCTTACGAAAAAAATTATTTCAACAATAGTTTTAGTAATTTAATTTTTTTCTTAGTGTCGCTTTGTACCTCAAGCATAGCTTACTTTTTCGGGAAAAACTTCCTTATAACTCTGTAAGAAAATAATAAAATCTTATTTAAATATAAGCAAATAATCTTTAAATATATTTAATTATTTAAAAAATATTTTTTTAAATTCGTATTCACAAATTCAAAATTTGAATTTTTAGGGTTGCAGTGAATGTTATCTCCTAAAAAATCTATATTTGTTAAATAAAATTTGTTTGTAAGTTACAAATTTTGGAATAAAATGTTTCTTATTTGAATTGACGTCATCAGTAATTCTATTTTTATTCTTAAAATCATTCGCTTTGTCATATAAAAAATTAATTTTATACAACTTCATTTATATCGGTAGAACGACCATTTTTATACTTTTTATAGAAAATCGTAGGCTACTCATGAGCAAAATTATATATCTAAAACAATGATTGTTAAAAAAATTCTGAATTCCAGGGTGGGAGAATTATTTAAATTTTTCTTTATTGGGCTCTATATCTCTGTAGCTATAGAAATTAATTTTTGATTTTCTAAAAGTGATTTATTAGATTTACCTACTTCCAACTTCACTTTTGAAATAATTACAATATTCATTACAATTTTACGGAGTTTCAAAGGTTTCCAAACATATTATGAGGTTTTAATTCATTCCAAATTAAAAATTTTGGTGTAGGATTTCCAAATATTTAAAGGGATTTCTAGCAAACTTTACAGAATAAATAAAATTGAATAAAATTTCTAAGGATTTCTAGCGATTCTAAATATTTCAAGGGATTTTAAGGAATTTCACAAGATTGAAGGATTTTATTGAATGTCCAAGGATTTGAAGGGATTTCAAAGATTTCTAGGGATTTAAATCCGTTTTTGATAGAAATTCAATGAATAAGTCATCTTCAAATAATATTCTAGAGCTTCCAAATTTTTTATACTTTTAAAATGGACTTTTACGATCGCCAAGTATTTAAAATAATTCTTAAGGATTTTAAGAGATACACCAAATTTCAAGAGATTTTGAAGAATTTCAAAAGATATTAATGGATTTCTAGAGAATTTCGACAAATAAATGAAATTTCTTCTAATTTCAAGAGGTTCTAAAATATTTTACAGATTTCAAGGAACTTTTCATTTCAAGGGATTTCTATGAATATCTGAACAAGGATTTTAATAAATCTCCAAGGATTTAAAGGGATTTCTAGGGATTTAAATGTTTTTTTGATAGAAATTCAATGAATAAGGTTTCTTTAAATAATATTCCAGAGCTTCCAACTTTTTATACTTTTAAAATGGACTTTTACGATCGCCAAGTATTTAAAATAATTCTTAAGGATTTTAAGAGATTTTCCAAATTTTAAGAGATTTCAAAGAAATTTGAAAGAATATTAATGGATTTCTAGAGAACTTTGACAAATAAATGAAATTTCTATTAATTCCAAGAGGTTCTAAAAGATTTTACAGATTTGAAGAAATTTTTCATTTCAAGGAATCTTTATGAATATCAACAATTCAAGGAGAGAAAATTAAGATTTATAACACCTTCGTATTTGGAAAATTTTGGAGAATTGTATAAGTTTTAATGTATCTTAACAGATTAGATAAGATTTTAAATATTTTAATAGATGTAAAGATATATTTTTAAGGATTTCAAGAGAATTCAAAATTTTTCAGACGGTTTTTATGCGGATTTCAATTATATTTAAGAGATTTTAAAAATATGAAAGGTATTTAAACATTTTTGCTGGGGAAAGTTTATTTGTTTAAAATCGCTATATTTCTGTATATTCATATGAAATTAGGAGTTTTCTAAATGTCTAATATTAATCCTTCCTTTGTAGTTTCTGGACTTTTTACATCAATTCCTTTAATATTTTTGTATTAATGAAGTGAAGCTTCTTTTCGAACAATAATGAACTAAAAAAAAATCGAATGTACAAACGGAAGTCTCTGTCCCTCTCTTACAAGCATAATTTATCTATATAATAATATAATTATTATAATTATATAATATATTATAATAAAATAATATAATTTATTTATTTATGCTCTCTGTAATCGCTTCTCCCTTTTGCGTGGCGATTTGCAATGGCTCTAAAGACTCTTCTTGGATATCCCCACTATTCCCACGCTAGATCTTTCTTACTATGAGATCTCCCCACTACTACACCACCATGCAATCTTTAATGTCCTTCATATGACTCCAAGCGAACGTAAAGTTTCACTTCTGCCCTGTGGCCCCACTGTCACATTTTTTTTATTACAATCCTTGTTATCCTAAAATTGTTTACCATATGATAGTTTTCTGTAATGAACTTCCTATAATCCATGGAATCGGTCCCATATTTGAAAGGTTTCAAGGGAATTCAAGATTTTTTAAACGGTTTTATGCGGATTTCAATTAAATTTAAGAGATTTTAAAAATATTAAAGGTAAAAATATTAAAGTAAAGTTTATTTGTTTGAAATCGCTACATTTCTGTATATTCACATGAAATTAGGAGTGCTCTAAATGTCTAATATAAATCCTTCCTTTGTAGTTTCTAGACTTATTACATCAATTTCTTTAATATTTTTGTATTAATGAAGTGAAGCTTCTTTTCGAACGGCAGTGAATTGAAAAAAAACAATCGAATGTACGAACGGAAGTATCTGTCCCTCTCTTACAAGCATAACTTATGAACCTGTTCTCTGCAATCGCTTCTCCCTTTTGCGCGGCGATTGCAATTAATTTATTATATATATATCTCTCTCAATTGCTCTAAAGAATCTTCTTGGACATCCCCACTATTCCCACGCTAGATCTTCCCTACTATGAGATATCCCCACTACTACACCACTATGCAATCTTTAGTGTGTCCCATATGACTCCAAGCGAACGTAAAGTTTCACTTCTGCCCTGTGGCCCCACTGTCACATTTTTTTAAATTACAATTCTTATTATCCTAAAATTTTTTTCGATATGATGATTTGCTATAATGAACTTCCTATAATCCATGGAGCTGTTTCCAATCTGATAAAATCTTTTGCAATCCCTTGCAATCTTGCAATCCAAGGTACATGACAAAATCCGAGTAATTAATTCCTCGCTTTTACCTAATTTAGGTGTAGAGAGATTTTTACAATAAAAGGCTATAAGAAATAAAGAAAAACGATTAAAAATATTTTAGTGAAATGGAGAGACAGTAAGTATGACTGCCAGCAATGATTGGTAATGAAAGTTACACCACGTCATTACAGTTCAATTATGAATCTAATAATTTCGCAACGAATCTAGTTACTCGTAATTAGATATCAGTGCAATTCATTAGTTCTATGATTGCGTAGTTTCACGAGAAAGTTCATACATGTATTACGAGAAAGTTATAATAGCCAGCAAGGCCAGGGACGGCAGATTATCAGGATCCTGAACCACATATAGGAGAAAACGGGATTTTTTATAATTGTTTTCTACTTACCCTCCCTCCACGATTCCCCGCGCTGAGCACCGTAGTTTTGTGTACCACGCCCCCACCCCCCGAAAAATGTTTACAATTTGCAAGCAAAAGAGGAGAATTTTCATCAAAATGGTTTAACTTTAAACCAAATAGTTCTATTCTCAAGCCAAAAAGATTAATCCTTTACAAGAAAGTTGAATTTTTAAACAAAAAAGATTAAAATTAACAAATTAGATGAATTGTCGAACAAATAGATGAATTTTCATTCAAGAAAGTAGCGCTTTGGGTCAAATAGTTGCATTTTCAACTAAAAAAGATTCTTTTTGCACCAAAAATAAAAAACTAAAATTATCAGTTAGGGAATTAATTTAAAATACAAAAAAAACTAATTTTATATTAGTTGAATTCAGCAAAAAAGATAACTTTTGAACCAAATAGTTTAATACACAACCAGATTCAACTTTTAATCCAAAAGGGTGATTTCCAACAAAACAGTCGAATTTTCGACAAAAAAAAATTACTGTATAAAAATTTTGAAATTTTTGACCTACATAGATAAATTTTTAACCACAAAACTGTACACATTCAAAGAAGAAAGATGAATATTCTTTTTGAATTTCAAACAAATAAGTTCCTTTTTAAACAAGAAAGATAACTTTTCGTCCATAAAATATGTATTTTCTAAAAAAAAAACAAATCTTTATCCAGGCGAATTAAACAAAACTAAAATCAGTATACATGAATTTTAAAATAAATTGTTAAATTTTCACCTAAAAAAGTCTATTGTTTCAAACAAAAGTGGAAAGGTTATATTTGTAATTAAATAATTGATTCTTCGACCAAAAATATAAACTTTCAACAAACAATATTTATTTTCCAACCAAAAAGACGAATTTTTAACAAAACACGTGAATTTTCTACCAAATAGTTAATTTTTCAACTTATAAAGTATCAATATCTAATCAAAAATAGAAAAGTTTATTTATCAACAAAAAAATTAACTTTTAAACAGAAAAAATACGAATTTCTAACAACAACAAAAATTTGTAACAAAATATTTAGGTTTTCAACAAAAAAGATGAATTTTCCACCAATAAAATTAATGTTTGACCAAAAAGGACGAAATTTCAAACAAATACATATTTTTTAACAAAATTGTAGAATTTTAAAGTATAAAAATGAATTATCTACAAAACAGTTGAAGTTTGAAACCAAAAATTATTTAAAAAAAAAAGTTTAACTTTCCGTTAAAATAGTTTCATCTTTTAACCAAATAGTTGAATATTCAATAACAAATATGAATTTTTAACAAAAAAGCTCATTCTTCTCCGAACAGTGATATTCTCTACCAAATTTTTAATTCGCAAACGAAAAAAAGGGCTTTTATACTAGCAGTTAAATTTTCAGTCGAAAATAAAATAATTATAAACATTTTCAGTTGAAAAATATATTTCTTGACCAAAAAAAGACGACTGTTCAATGAAATATATAAATTTTCAATATGCAATCACAAATATGATTTTTTGACCAAGAAGAATGGTTTTATAAAAATGGAATAGTTAAAATTTCAACCAAGCAGATAAATCAAACAACCAGATCGAAGATCAAGAGAATGACATTTTAGCAAAGTATTTTATTTTTCAACCAAGTACTTGAATATTTGATTTTAAAAAGATGACTTTTTTATCAAAACAGTTATATTTTCAAGAAAATATTTTATTTTCTGCCAAATAGTAGAATTTTAATCAAATAAGATGAATTTAAAACCAAAAATATAATAGATAACTTTTTAAACAAAAAAAGTTGGATTTCTTTATTAGGTTCTATTAATTCAGTTTGCATTTAAGTGAAAAAACGATAAAAAGGGAACAAATGATAAGTTTCTTGATAGTCATCTTTCGCAAACTTTGTTCAAAATCATCAAGAATCGCACTAAATTTTATCTAAGTTCATAAGGTTACTTCCACTGACCGTCCCCCTCCCATGTTATCAACCATTCTTTTTTGCGTGACTCCCTCCTCTCTCAAATCGGTGACGTAGTTGATTGACGGTCCCTTAGTAATTTATCATTATTTCGTACAGAATCTAAATTGTACCCTATAAAAGCAATTATAACACACACAAAAAAGTGAAAAGAAAAAAAATAATCGACAAGAATATCAGACGACAGTGTCTATCTCTTTCAGCGATAAGCACATTGTACGATGCAAATGCAGGTGCATAAAAATGGCACATTGCGATAAGATTGCAGATGCACAAAGGATATCAACTTTATCTCAGTTTATTCTTTATGCATCGATAAAAACGTTCATCCATTCTTGCAATGCCTGAGTTTCGACAGCTTTTACGCCGTAAAATTATTTAACAATTATATTTCCGTTTAGTATATTACTAATCCAATACGTGCAATAAAAGGAAGACTTACTTGTTAATAATTTTTTTTATTTTTCCTTTATCTGCAAACATAAACCTGATATAGACACTTGAAAATTCTTGCTTGTCAATCACTGCCAAGTACAAACATGAAACTGTTATATTAGAAACAAATGTATTGGGCTTGTGTTGGATATCTTGTTCAATTATTATGAACTGATTTGCCAGTAATTTTCTATGATGAATAAAAAGTTATTACAAAATGAATTTTATCTGTCAAGCTGCCTTAGAAATTTTTCCCTTTTTCTGAAATAAAATGTTAAAAGTTATATTCTCATAATAAATTTTAGACTCTACATTTAGTGATTTGCAAAAGAACATCGTTTATAAGAGCATTTTCATATGCCAGTTATGGAAAGGCAATGATAATGCTCGCGAAACTTATTTTAGAGGTAAAATTTGGACAAACTACAATAAAAAAATAATGTATTAATTTTTGATTATTGTTTTGTATGATTATATCAACTTATTTCTACACGTTAATTACGAATATGGCCATAGAAATAATTATTTACTTTAAAGAAGAAGAAACCACTGGTTTATAGTTGGCCATGCCCAACTCAGAACATCTACCTCGCATTTATATTTTATCCCATTTCAAGTTTCTTTTAAGCTAATAGGATTAATCCTATTCCTATTAATAACAAAAATACTTGTTTATATCCGGTCATACCCTAATAGAGACAGTCTACATCTCATTTATATTTTAAGCCATTTGCATTATTTGAAAAAAAAACATTCATTTATAGTTGGCCATACCTCAACTCGGAAAAGTCAAACTCTCATTTATATTGTACAACCTTTCAAGTTTTTTAAAACCAGTCTTTTATAGATCGCCATACCCCAAGTCAGAAAATCTACAACTCACTTTTATTTGAACCCATTTCCAGTAAAAAATACTCGTTTATAGTTGGCCATACCCCAACTTAGAAAATTCTGCCACTCATTTATATTTGACCCCATTCCCAGTCTTAAAAAACACCTGTTTGCGTATATATTAACTCGTAAAAATTCACTCTCATTTATATTTGACCCCATTTTAAGTATTAAAAAATACACGTTTATAGTTGGCTATACCCTAACTCAGAAAAATTTACCTCTCATTTATATTTAATGCCATTTCCAGTATTTAAAAAAAAAAACAATTTTTTATACTTGGCCATAACCCAACTTAGAAAAAACTACCTTTTATTTATGTTTAACCCTTTTCCAGGTTTTTACACACTGTTTATAGTTGTCTATACCCTAACTCGGAAAAATCCAACTTTAAATTATATTTGACACAATTTACAGTATTAAAAAAAATGTATATAGCTTTCCATACCCCAACTCAAAAAGACCTACTTCTTCTTTGAATTAAAAAAAGTATTAAAAAAAAATTTATATAGTTTGCCATACCCCAAATCAAAAAGAGCGACTTCTCCTTTGTATTTGACCCCATTTTAAGTATTGTAAAACACCTGTTTATACTTGTGTATATAATAACTCGGATAAATTTTGGTCTCGTTTATATTCATCCCCATTTTTAGCATTAAAAAATACCCGTTTATAGTTGGCTATACCCTAACTCGGAAAAATTCAGCTCTCTTTATATTTAAACCCATTTGAGTATTTGAAAAATGTTCTTCTATGTTTGGCTATACCCTAAGTCAGAAAAGCTATATTTTATTTATGTTTGACCCTTTTCCAGGGTTTTACCCACTGTTTATAGATGTCTATACCCTAACTCGGAAAATCTACCTTTTATTTATGTTTGACCCTTTTCCAGGTTTTTTACTTACTGTTTATAGTTGTCTATACCCTAACTCGGAAAAATCTAACTTTAAATTATATTTGACAGAATTTACAGTATTAAAAAAATGTATATAGTTTTCCATACCCCAACTCAAAAGAACCTACTTCTCCTTTGTATTTGACCCCATTTTAAGTTTTAAAAAACACCCTTTTATGCTTGCATACATATTTACTCGGAAAAATTCAGCTCTTGTTTCTATTTAACCCCATTTTAAGCATTAAAAATACCCGTTTATAGTTGGTTATACCCTAACTCGGGAAATTTCAGCTCCCGTTTATATTTAAACCCATTTTAAATATTTAAAAAACGCCCGTTTATGTTTGGCTATACACTAAGTCAGAAAAATGTACCTTTCATTTATTTTTGACCCTTTTTCCAGTTTTTTTAACCTAGTGTTTATAGTTGTCTGAACACTAACTCGGAAAAATCTATCTCTAAATTATATTTGACACAATTTACAGCATTAAAAAAACACTTGTATATAGTTTGCTATACCCCAACTCAAAAAAAACCTACTTCTCCTTTGTATTTGGCCCCATTTCAAATATTCAAAAAACACCCGTTTATACTTGTGTATATATTAACTCGGAAAAATTTAAGTCACGTTTATATTTAAACACATTTCATTCATTAAAAAGTACCCGTTTATAGTTGGTTATACCCTAACTCGGAAAACTTTAGCTCTCGTTTATATTTAAACCCATTTTAAGTATTTCAAAAACGCCCGTTTATATTGGCCTATACACTAAGTCAGAAAAATGTACCTTTCATTTATCTTTGACCTTTTTTTCAGTTTTTTAACCTACTTTTTATAGCTGTCTAAGCTCTAACTCGGAAAAATCTATCTTTAAATTTTATTTGACAAAATGTACAGTATTACATAAAAACTTGTATATATTTGGCTATGTCCCAGTGTTAAAAAAAACACCCGTTTATAGTTTCGTATAGATTACTCGGAAAAATCTAGCTCTTTTTTATATTTGATCCCATTTTAAGTATGAAAAAATACACGTTTATAGTGGGCTATACCGCAACTCAGGAAAATCGACCTTAATTTTGGTTTGACCCTATTTCCAGTTTTTTAAGCCACCTCCTTATAGTTGGCTATATTCTAACTCGAAAAAATCTATTTTTAAAATATATTTGACACCATTTACACTATTTCAAAAAACAGTTGTTTATAATTGGCTATACCAGAAATCACAAAAATCTACCTCTCATTTATATTTGACCCTACTCTAAGTAATTAAAAACGCCCATTTACAGTTGGACATATCCTAACTCAGTAAAATCTAACTCTCGGTTATATTTGACACCATTTCCAGTATTAAAAAAAATCACGTTGTTATAGTTGGCCATACCCCAACTTAGACAAATCTACCTCTCATTTGTATTTGAATGCATTTATCATATTTGTAAAAACGCCCGTTTTTGAATGTCGATATACTAACTCGGAAAAATTTACCTTAAAATCATATTTGATCTAATTCCCAGTATTAGAAAAAACACCATGGCATAAAATAGCCATTATTTTATTTACTTTGGTTTGGTAACAACAAAAAGATTATAAAAGAAAAACAACCGGTTTATTTTACTTTATTACTTTTTTATATAAGACTGTTTAGTAAATTATAATAAAAAACAAAAAAGATAAAAATACAATATGATAAATGGTAATTTCGGGTGATTTTTGCACATTCATGTTTCCTACCTTGGACTCACTGGCTTATTCGACTTTTTTCGTTTACATTTCTTTATTTGATAAATAACTCCTTCTCTGAAGCAACTATTATAATTTTTTGTTTCTTTTACTGGACTCAATCATTTGAGAAGAAAACTTCCACAGATGCATATCAGAGTGTCAGTACAAGTTTCTTTTATGAATTTATAACTACAAATTAAATTATTTAATCTTCTCTTGGAATTTTTTCTCGCTTTTGGTTTAAAGAAAGTACGATAAAAATGTCTAAAAATAAGTGAAAAAGACTGAGTGAGACTGGCGACGTCCTTTTATGTCGTCGACACTTCCAGAAGGGTATTTATGTAACAATAGATTTAGACGGTGAGTGGACCAGTGGGACATTGAAGCGAGGGGAATGCAAAATCGAAAGCAAAGAACTTGCACTTTGCCCAACGTGATGTGGCTTAAGCTTTTAAATAGATATAACTTCTCGAGTCCGAAAATGTTGAATCGACACAAGCACATAAGAAATGCTTTTTCTGCTCCACAGGCTTTTTATATAGTCCAGCCAGATGGGCTGAATTAAATCCCAAATATAATAAAAATAAGAATAATAAGAATAATAATCCAGGTTTATTAAATAAAAAAACACCGGGGTTTGACCCCTGAGCCGGTACATCTGGAAATTTTTCTATGCACTATTTTTAAGGTTCTGGTAGTTCGGATCCCACTTTAAGCGGTAGGTCACCTTATCATGTACTTGGCTGCAACCCAGCTCGTGGATGTTGGTGTAAAAGACCAGGCTTAGCCCAATATATCAATTTAGGCATACCGCTTTTATCAGATGACTTGATTGCATTACAAAAATGTGCCAATGACTGATAAAATATATCGCAACAGCCGCGTGCAGACTTCAAAAATTCATCTCGAGCAAAAGTGCCCTCGACAGGATGGGCTGTTGTAGACAAATTAATCCTGAGAAAACAATGAGCTTCCAGTTTTTATTATTAATAATAATAATAATATTTTCGCAAATTAAAAGAAAACATAAAATTCTATTACCAAATATGATATATAAATTTTCAATAAATTTGAAGATCGGAAGAATATTTATTTTGGAATAAATGCAAACTTTGGTAATGACTTTTTGGAAAAAATTATAATAAAGTTGCAACTTACATAATGATTGGAATTATTATTCAAAACTAAAAATCGCTTTGACACCCCATTGTTTATAAGGAAATTGCAGCTAGTTATATTTGTTGCTTATCAATCATTTTGTTAACTGTGGCTCAGTGAATAAATCAAGATTCACGGGAGCGAATCGTCGTCAAGTAGAATAAACAATCTACCAAGAATGCTTATCTGAAATTATCACGTATTTTGCACATTTTGTGGTTTGTCGGTGCAATTCAGAATAATTTGTAAAGATTCAGGATAAATTATTAAGAATTTAGATTGAATTACAAATGAAATCAACCAAATTGTTAAAGATATTTGACAAGCTCTTGAAATATTTAAAAGCCTACGAAATTTCTCACTTCGTCAGAATGAATTTTTTGATATTCATTAAAATATAATGAAACCCCTTTTAGATCCTCGGAAATATTATAAGATCCCTTGAAATCTTTTAAATATCTTTAAAATTCCTTGTATAACAATTTAAAATTTCGACACAAATTTGAAATTCCCCTGATATCACTTCAAATCTTTGAAAATCCCTTGAAAACTTTTTAAATATATTGAAAATTGTTTATAAAATTTAAAAATATGCTAATATCTTTTTACTTCCTTGGAATATTTTAAAATACTCTAGAATATTTTAAATATTTCAAAATATTTCGATAACACCTAAAAAGGATAGAAAACTCTTAGAGTTAGTAGTGAATTTGGAGGAATTTAAGGGTAGTGAGAAGAATTCGATTAAATACATCATAATATAATGTGCTTATTTTCAAGATTTCAGAAAAATGAATGGAATACAAAAATATAAAAAATTCATTGAAGGCAGTAAGTTTGAAATCAGTTTAGAAAAGTTTTAATTAACTCAAAAGTATTTTATAAAATGCTTAAAAATTCAATAGTGACCTTAGAAGACTTCAAGCTCTTAAAAATTTCTCAGAATTTTAAAAAATACCTTAAAAATTTTCAAGTCATTTGAAATCCCTGGAAATTTTTTAAATCTCAAAAAAATTTAAAAAGATCATAATATCTTTTAAATTCTTTTAAATCCCTTTGAATTATTAGTTTAAATTAAAAATTCCTTGGAACCTTTTCAAATATTTGTTAACAATATAAAATCATTGGAAATATTTAATCTGATAATATTTTCTAAAATTCTGTAAAATTGAATAAAATCCCTTGAAAGATTTCATAATCCCTTAAAAACATTATTAATAAAAATTATTTAAAAGTCTAATATGATGAAAAAAATTTCAGTTAAAAAAATAGCGGCCTTATTGTAACTTTACTAAGGTAGCATCTTCGGAAATTCTAGAAAATTTTTTGCAAACTCATGAAAATTTGCTTAATTCTTTTAAAAGTATAAAAAATTTTAAAAATGCCCTGTGAAATTTGAAGTCTCTTAAAAATGCCTTGAAGTTTTTAAAAATATCCGAAAATCTTTTAAATTTTTTTAAATGCCTTCGAATTATTAGTATAAATTAAAAATTCCTTGGAACCTTTATAAATCTTTTTTAATACTATGAAATCTTTGAAGATATTTGATATTAAAATATTATGAGATCCCGTGAAATCTGATGGTACTTTCTTATATTCTGTAAAATTGAATAAAATCCCATGAAATCTTTTGTAATCCCTTAAAAAAATTAGAATTAAAAATTATTAAAAAGTCTAATATGATGAAAAAAATTTCATTTAAAAAAATAGCGGGCTTGTTGTAACTTTACTAAGGTAGCATCTTAGGAATATCTAGAAAATTTTTTTAAAACTCATGAAAATTTGTTTGATTCTTTTAAAAGTATAAACATCCTTGAAAATCCCCTGTGAAATTTGAAGTCTCTTAAAAATGCCTTAAAAATTTTAAAAATATCTGAAAATCTTTTAAATTCTTTTAAATGCCTTCGAATTATTAGTATAAATTAAAAATTCCTTGGAACCTTTTTAAATCTTTGTTAACACCCTGAAATCTTTCGAAATATTTTATATTAAAATATTATAAGATCCCTTGAAATCTGATGGTATTTTCTTATATTCTGTAAAATTGAATAAAATGCCTTGAAAGCTTTTGTAATCCCTTAAAAACATTATAATTAAAAATTATTTAAAAGTCTAATATGATGAAAAAAATTTCAGTTAAAAAAATAGCGGCATTATTGTAACTTTACTAAGGTAGAATCTTCGGAATATCTAGAAAATTTTTTAAAAACTCATGAAAATTTGTTTAATTCTTTTAAAAGTATAAAAATCCTTGAAAATCCCCTGCGAAATTTGAAATCTCTTAAAAATGCCTTGAAGTTTTTGAAAATATCCGAAAATATTTTAAATCCTTTGAAATCTTTTGAAATACCTTGAAACCTTTTAAAGTTTTCGAAAATTACTTGAAATTTCTAAAAATATCCTCAAATATTAAAAATCTTTCGAATCCCCATAAAATGAGTTCAACCAATTAAAATTTTTGGAATCTCGCAAACTACTATAAGATGTTTAAAATTCTTTCAAATTATTGATCTGTTGTAAAATCCTATTAAAATAATGAAATCAATTAAAACTCCTTGGTATCTCGCAAAATATAAGACAATATAGAAAACCTTATAAAATCTTTGCGAATCTCATTAAATTACTAAAATCAATTGAAAATTCTTTGGAATTTCGCAAAATACCCTAAAGTGTTTTAAATCTTTTGAAATTCCTTGTCAATTCTTAATGCTCTTGAAATTTACTTTGATTTTTTTAAATACTCTAAAATCTTTCGGATCCTTTGAAATCCCTGTAATTTATTAAAATCTGTTAAAAATTTAGGAATCTTTTAAATTAGCCCAAAATATTTTTAAATAATTCCAGAGCATTCAGAAATAGGTATGTAATTCGATTCAATAGTGGTTTATAAGAGGCTCATGTATTGAAAGAAAAGTGACTGAAGTGATCGTTTCGGCTTAAAAAGTGAATATACTGATTTTATCATTAAAAAAGTGACTATAGTATGATTTCATTGACTAAAAGTCACTGCGTGGCAGCCCTATTCTTGACAGTTTATTAAAGTGCTTCCTACAAAAATTCCTTGACTTTTGCATGAATTTTCCCTGATTTCCAGATTTTTCCAGACCTGCATTCACTGTGCATGACTCTGCTACAAATCACTTTGATCCCAATTTAAGATCAAAGTAATAGCACAATATTTTCTTGAACTCCTTGGGTCTATAATAACCGTACAGTTATCCCAAAATTATTTGCAACATTGAACTTGAAAGTCCTAATGCGTTTCTTGGAAATGTGCCGCTTCCACGGAACATATACCATTGTGTTTCTTACATAATGTAATACCCACGCCAAGTACATTTGAATGAAAGTATCAACTTCTTCGTCTGCACATTTCATACAAAGAGGATCATTTTCAGATCCCCCTTCTAATTATTAATTTCTTTAATTCTCCTTTCACCTTCTTTCCCTTTTTCTCCAGACTATTGTTAGTTCTTCCTTTCTCTTAAAGACTCAATTCTCATTATTTTACCCTCTTTTCTTATTTCCTTCGTACAGTTTTCTGCTTTCCTTTGTTCCATTTATTTAAACTCGTTTTCTCTTTCTTCCTTCCTTCTTCTTTTCTTTTTTCTTTCCTTTAACATCTGTTTTACGTGTAAGCAAGCAATAAAGAGAATTTTACTGAAACTGGTGGCTCCTACACACACTTTGTCGAAACACGTGTCCCTCTTGATTGTTCAACATCGTACGTATTTGCGATAGAGTCACGGCCGGCAAGATATATACTTCCACTTGGGAAAATAGCCAAACGACGATACACTTTCCTATATATTGTATAGTTTCTCCTAAGATTCTCTAGCGTTAAATTAGCGACTAACAACGCAACTTGGAGTGTATTAATTTCGCGCATTCAGCTTGAGCCGTTTATTCCGACTTAGTTGTGAAACTGGAGAGCAAGGTGTTTTCGTCACAGGAACAAGTTCAACTGCGTTAACGACTCTGTCGTTGCGCTAGCATCTTCCCTTCCTACAAATTATAATGCATCTCTCAGGTAGATGCACCTTTGTTGCTTTCCTGGAAACTAAAACTACTTAGAAACTCCTGTTCACTCCATCCAAAATGTTGAAATTATTTGCAATTGAATTAATTAAATAATTAAAATTGGCAGAGCTGGACAAGGAAATGATGTAGTTGCCCGAAATTTCAGAACGACAAGCGAATTTTATTAAATATATTTGACTAATTATTCTGAATTTCAAAACGAAGTGATACTTTGAAATATTAAAGAAACAACCGATTTAAAATACATTTACTTATATGTTATCCCTCTTTTGTAATTCACAATAAATTACAATAATAATACTTATAGACTAATTAGAGATGAGGCTATAATAAGTTATCTTCGTATCAGGAAATTTTTACGAGTTAGGCATTATCCAACTCGCACCGAGATACCTTGGAAGTATACCCCCACCACTGCGCCTAGGATGTCATCCCTCACTTGCTTTTACCACGTCAGGCAGAGTCCATTTCATCGCTATTTACCTGCTTATTCTACCCCCTCTACCAAATTTCACCCATTATAGCTGAAGGTAATTTATTATTTATTTATTTACACTCTCACTTTGAACTTTTAAAGAACACATAACGTAACATCTTTAAAATTTTTCAATTAGTAATTTAGAATTATTATACACTGAAACCGCGGTTATATATTATCGCACTTATGTCTCTGCATAACTCTCGTTTATATCCGCTTGGCATCCACCGCCTCGCAGTACCACGTGACAAACAAGCTAATCAGAGCACCGCGCGAACATTTCCCCTACGCTGAGCAGCATTGGAGGGATCACCTTTCCGGGAGGATATAAGTGAATGTTTACGTTTTCGGACGCCGGATATAAACGCGGTTCGAGTTTATTCGAAATCTGCGTTCTTAGGCGATTCCAACTATATATTACTTGCCTTAAAAAGTTGAAAATTAGAACAAGTGTGATATGTTATTTGCCGCCATAAGCTTAAAAAATGCTAAGTGTTTTTAAGGCCTTGTATAGGATCACCGAAATTAAATTTCAATGGTTGTAAATGTTCCAGCTTTTGAGGTTCGGACTCCAATAATAACAAAATAGCCAAATAGCACCTCTATACATCCCAAAGCTACACGAGGGGAAGTTGGGTAGAGGGGGTAAACACCCAGGTAGAAGGGGATCAAATGGACATCGTCCATCTTTTATAAAACAAAATAATATTTATATAGGATATTTTTTCATTAAATAAATAAATTTAACGGTGTATTCATTTATTTAGGGGAAATTATTATTTAATTATTTTATACAATTAACTGATTTTTTAAATCAATAAAAGTATATATTCCTATTTTTATTTATATAAAGGTGATTCAAAAGATTATTATTTTAAATTAAGATTTGTATTGACAACCAGTAAATCCCCTATTCCAATTTCCCCAGTTTTTCGCGACGACTAGATACAGTCGTTTTATTAATAAAATCCATCTACTCACTTGGAATATCATTCGATACTACACGATTTGATACCACTTAATAATTTTAATCAACTTTAAAATTTGTTTAATTTATATTCTAAATTATATTTTTGAATGCGCAATTCTAAAATAGATTAATTTTTGAGGCTTTGAAAGAAAAAGCGGTATAGCTTTAAGAGTTTGAATTTGAAAATATTAGTTTTGCAGTTTTTCAGTTTTTAAATACTCAAATAGGGGGACACTATCGTCTATAATAATTTATGAATCTTTTAACTAAGAAATCTTATTAAGAAATCTTATTGAAATTCTTTCAGTCCTATGCAATTTTTTTTGATACCAGTTGAAATACTATAAAATTACTTAAGGGGGAAATCCGAGAAAAACACGTTTTTCTCGGTTTCACATTTTTTAAAATGACCCGACTTATAGCTCAAAAAGTATTTGACCGATCGACTCGAACTTGCGTATACAGATTGCTGAAATATTTCATTTGTCGGTGAATCATTCCAAATTGAAAAAAAAGTTTCAACCATTTTTTTAAACAAATTTCAGCAAATATTTGGGTAAAAATGAGATTTTTTTGAAAAGCCGCCATTTTGTGCAATACTAATATTTTTCGAAATTTTTCTGGTTCACCGACTAACGAATGATCCAAACTTTAAAAATCTTTTTGATTTCTTTATTTTAGACTCATTATTAATATATCAGGCAGAAAGACAATTGTTTTCTATATCAAGAGTAACTTAAAAAACCAGAAAAGTTTTGGAAAGACTCGTTATTATTATAATCCTAAAAAAAATCCCCAAAAAACCCTAATTTTTAGGCTCTTACGCGGCATTCTCCCTTAAAATCTTTGCAATCCGTTAATATCTAATAAATCATTTAAATCACCCTTGAAATTTCGTAAAATCTTATATTTCCTAAATTGCTGGAAAATTTATTGACATAACGTCAAGACTTTTAAAATCCCTCAAATCGATTGAAATCTTATGAAATCTTATAAAATCCTTTAAAATTGTTAAAAAACCCCTTCGAATATTTTAAAATCTTAAAACCTTATAGGTCCTACAAAATACTTCTAAATGTTTCGAACTTTTTTAAAACCGCATACAATTTTTCGAAATTCATTAAAATATTTTAAATCGTTAGGAATTCCTTCAAATTTTTTGAATCTTTTTAAAAATCTTTGTAATCCTTGAAAATACCCTAAAAGATATCAAATCTTTTGAAATTTTTTAAAATATAAATTTGTTTTAAGAACATGAAAATTCTTGAGTATCTTCTAAAACACCTTAAAATCTCTAGAATTTGTAGAAATTTCTCTAAATCCCTTTAAATTTTGGAAATCAATTAAAAATATTTGAAAATTTATTCAAATTTTTTAATTTCCCAATTCCTATGAATGCATTCTTTGAAATCTATTAAAATATTATACAACTCGTTGGAAACTCGTGAAATTAAATTAAATCTAATTAAATTTGTTAAAATCTCTTTAAAGACTCGAAGCCCTATGAAATCCTTTGAGGTCGCGGAAAATTGATTAAGATGCTTTTATTAATAGCCATTAAAATCCCTTAAAATGACTGAAACCTCGAAGAGTTTATTAAATCCCTTAGAAATCCTTTGAAATATTTGAAAATCTTGAAAATCCTGTTAAATTCTTTGAAATCCTTTTCATTATGCTAAAAACTTTTAAATCCTGTGAAATCCAATCAATTTTTCTTTAAAATTCAAGGAAATCCTTTGATATCGCGAATCAACCAAAATATTTGAAATTATCTTACAATCTTTGAAATCCCAGGAAATCCCTTTATTCTTGTGAAATTCTTTGAAACTTATATAAATATTATGAAATGTTTTTAATTTTGTTTTATCTATTGCAAATAACTTACATCATTTCAAAAAAATTCTTTCGAAGGCGGATGCAATCCTTGAAATCTTTTGATTTCTATTAAAATCCTTTTAAATCCGGCTTTTCGGGCCGGTCTGCAACACTTTTAACGAGTCAGGTGGTAAATCTTAGTCCATTTCTAAAAGATAATTTTTACAGAAAAATAATAGCATACCCATTTGTTTAACTTGAAGATATTTAAATGAAATAGATGATGTTTATTTGACATACTTGAGACCATAGAATGCGAAAAATATGTGAAAAATTGAGTAAAAAGTAAGTTTTGTCTCCTTTTCACTTAAGCAGTCTTCTATTCATTTAATTTATTAACTTTAATAATTTTTTAAACATAGTATCAGTTAAGATGATTGATTTTAATTATTAACAATGTAAACACAAGTGATCTCAATGACTGAACTCATGAAAAAAAGAGATTGAGATAGAGAACCTATAACATGTTCTTACACATACAATCTTTGTCTATCTTTTGATTTTAATGGAACTTTGTAAATAATTGACTGTCCTAATAAGAAGTCTAAAGTATGTCAAATGAACACCATCTTTTTATTTTATTTCACAATTTATTATATTGCTTAGACAAATAAAACCGCTAAACGAACATCTTATTATAAGACAAACTTTTAAAGGAAAGAGTTCAAGGTTTTTTTTCAAACAAGAAAAAAAACCCTGTGTTCGAAAAATATATCATAAAATTGTTTGATGAATTAAAAATGATTGTACTTTTATTTTAATTACTTGAAATTTAGAAAAATTATAATGCTTTGAGTGCTTTGATTTTCTAGTAAAGTATTAAATTTTTTAATTAAAATGAACGATATTATTTGCTCTATTACGTCTAAGCAGTAGCACCTATTTATTTTTGTATAAAAAACTTTCAATTAGATGCCTCGAATTATTTGTAATTCGAACCATTTAAAATTAACTCAATACCCTTTTTTCATCTTACACGTCCTTATTCGATCCTTAGAGAATTAATAAATTCTGTTGTATCTTTCAAATGCGTTATTTCCTTTTCTTTTACAATAAAAAAAAATTGTATGCTGTTTGTGCGCTGCACTATCTATAACTGTTGCCGTCCACTATTCTTTTCAATTCCTCTAGCGATTAGAAGGTCACAGACGTAGAGGTTCCGCGACAGCTCAACTGATTATATCATGTAACTAACCTTGCGCACATTTTACAATAGTAACCGCGAATTTCCTAGCGATCATATCGAATGTCGAGAATATTGACAGGGCAATTCTGGGAAACCATACTTCTTGTTAATCCTCTCCTTATCTGGTCTAACTGACCACATTCCTTATTCTATCCTCTACCGCTATAATTGCGCATTATAAGGTAGGTAAGGTGACACATATTGAAGATTACGTGATGTATGAAATTTTCTATATGATTTATTATTTAAGAATATATGTATCCACATCATCATTTAGGATCCTTATCTTTTTAAGATTGTATAGAAGTTGTTACGAAATAATAGATTTAATGCTTTCACGATGATTTATTATGATAAAAGAGATATTTCGGGTTTCAATCGTGTACAAAACTACGAATTTTGCCGAGGTTTGGAGAACATTGCAGTTCACTTCGTCAGGACCGACCTGAAACGGAGGTATCAGGTTATGCTGTTCTTATGTATACTCTACGATGCCTATGACTGGCCAGAGCGCCTCAACATGGAGACAGGACGCACCTGATTGACCCATCAAGTCTTATTTTTAAAAATTTCGGGAGGACGGAATGCCCAGTCAGTTTGGTATTATAACCGTTGTCCCTATTGATGTTATTTTGGTGCTTTAAGATTTCGATTGCTTCTCTATGTTTTCTTGGAAAAATATTGTGTCTTTTTACGATGAGGGTTGTTTTATCAAATAAAATGTTATGTCCTATTTCGATATGATGTTCAGTTACTGCTGATTGCATGAAATCTTTTAGCTTGACTTTACTCTCCTGTTCTTTTATACGTCAATCGAAATCTTAAAGCACCCTAATAACATCAATAGGGACAAAGGTTATAATACCAATCCGACTGGGCTTTCCGTTCTCCCGGATTTTTAAAAATAAGACTTGATTGGCCAATCAGGTGCGTCCTGTCTCCATGGATAGGCGCTCTGGCCAATAACAGGCATCGTAAAGAGTATACATAAGAACAACATAACCCGATACCTTAGTTTCAGGTCAGCCCTGAAGTAGAAACTAACGCCCAAGTTGCATGTCCCCTAAATCCAAATTAGTAGAAATTTTACTAATGTTATTCGTAACATTTTATCTGACTGTTAAATTAGTAATTTTATCGCTTTCTACTAACTGAAATGGTAAGATTTATTTTACTAAGTGAACTGGTAAGGTTATGCTCGGATAATAATGGATGCAATTGGAGAGCTTTACACAGTAAAAATAAATACTGAAAGTTATATTAGATGTAATTTTAGATTTGACATGAATTAAGGAAGTAACTGAACTTGAACAAAGCACTAACTTATCTTAAATAAGAAATCAACATTTTTCTACTGACATAAAGTAAAGCATGCTCTTCAATTTCAATATTCCCTAAAATAAAGGAATACACCTTCCTGAATTTCAGGTTCGTACTACCTTGCATGACGTTACAGAACACTTGCGCGATTATACATCTCATGGCCATTTATACTCCTACTACAATACTCCATGTCGCGTTAGTCAGTGTCGGCTATGATACTATGTTTCCATAATTCGTGGAATTTTAGTTTCAGGAATTTTAAAAAGTGCTGCAGAAAAATCAGTTCCAATTGTCAGTCAGTATTTGGATTATTAAACCTATCCAAATAAT
The DNA here is from genome assembly GCA_010014905.2 of Druon quercuslanigerum. Classification (NCBI taxonomy): domain Eukaryota; kingdom Metazoa; phylum Arthropoda; class Insecta; order Hymenoptera; family Cynipidae; genus Druon; species Druon quercuslanigerum. The sequence continues at coordinate 10,304 of JAAAKG020001810.1, read as the reverse complement.
TAACATATCCTTAATTTAGGGGCATGCCTATCTGAATTTCAGGTCGTGCCTCCCGGAATTTCATGAATCTAATTCCCTTAATTTAATTTTCAGATATAATTCTTAATTTCAGATTGCCTATGCTTCTTTTTGTGACAGCTTAAAATAAGCAGGATTTTCGACTTTAATTAAGTAATTTTTTGCTGCGTACATGGTAGCTCTTTGAAGCTCTTCAGATGGGGTGATTGATAGAGAGATTAATCAGCGACCTGGGTCTGAGAAGTGTTGCAGAACGAATGTGTCATGTGTGATCTGTTTAATAGAAATAACTTACTAAGTCGAACCTACAATTTCAGATAGTAAAATTTCTCAAATTCCAAAAAAAAGGTGTTGAAAGTTCAAATAAAACGTGTACTATAAATATTTCTTCATAATTTTGGGATTAAATGATTATTATTTGTTTTAAAATTGAATTAATTTGTTGAAAATTTAATAATTTTGTTAAAAAGTCATATTTCTTGGTTAAAAATTCAACAGTCTGATTCCAAATAATTTTTTTTTTCTGGCCTGAAAATTTTTTGGGATAAAAATGCAGCTCTTACTTAAGAAATGTTATATTTTTTGTTAGAAATGCAAGTGGATAAAAATGAATCCGTTTGGTTAAAAATCAACTTTTTTGAAAATTCAACTGTTTTTCAAAGAAATTGTATTTTTGGCTTGAAAATTGAACAGTTTGGAAGAAAATTGAACTACTTGTTTGAAAATTGATGTATTTCTTTAAAGATTAATCTTTTTGGTAGAAAATCTATTTTATGGTTCAAATTTCAAATGTTTGTTTGAAAATCAATCTTTTTTAGTTGATGATTCAAATATTCTGTTGAAATCTTGTTCTTTTTGGCCACATACAAATGCTTTTCACTTTAAATTTAAATGTTTCTTTTAAAAACATTAAGTATTACATTTTTACATTTATTTAAATACAATACTTAGTTTTATTTATTATACTTTTATTATACTTTTGTAAAAGTTAATTTTTATTGATGAAAACTCATTGTTTTTTTTGTTTTTAAAATTAATTTTTCAACTAGAAATTCAGCTATTTCGTTGATCATTAGACTAACTGCTTAAAATGATTTTTTTTTTCAATTTGTATTCTGGGGTTGAGAACTCAACTGCATTATAGAAAATCCATCTTTTTCGCTTGAAAATGCAAAACTTTGGAAAAAAATTGTATTTATTTAAAAATTTATGTAATTTGTTGAAAATTAGTCTATTTGATAGAAAAGTATTCTTCTTGATTGAAAATTTATCTATTTTTTTTGAAAATTGAACTGATTGTTGCAAAATTGACTTTTTGTTGAAAATTTAACTGTTTTATTAAGAATTTTTCTATTTCGCTTTTATATTATATTAATTAGATAAAAATGGAAATAAAAGCTTGTAAATATCTACAATATTTTTTCTACTGAATAAATAATAAATCAATCAATTTAAAAACCGCTGCGGAGTACGACATATGAATTCATTATAAGTGTAAAAAAAGGCGCGAATGAAAACAAATAGATATTTTCAAAGAGAAGCCACCAAAATGCCAATCGATGTGTTCTACTAGAATGAACAACTTTTTAACTTACGGTAATGTTATATTCCATATCAAAACCAAAGTCTCCTAATAGAAACAATGTAACTTTTTTTTAACTTTATAAATCGCTATTTATTAATTCAGAAAACGGCTTTTTATTAATTAAAAAAAAAAACGGAAATTCTTCTATAAGACGCGAACAATTACATCAGATACAGTACTGCTATATTCCCATTCATAAAAAGGTAAATAATGTTATTAACCAATTTTAAAACAATGTTTTTATTTTAATTATATTTAATAATATTTTATATATATATATTATTATATATATATATATTATATATATTATAATAATAATTTTAATTTATTAAACCATATTGTTAGATTATAAGAAGTAATGGAAGGCACGTCAATAGATCATTCGACATGTCTTGAAGACGCAAAAAAACATGTCAGATACAGTACTGTAGTATTTCTAATATGAGATATAAGTTTCCTCGTATTTAAACAGAATCCAAAAATTTTTTTTGTAACTTCGTAAATCGGTACCTGCAGGGAATAAAAATTTGAACAATAGTTCGATAGATGCAACTCGAAGGCGCGAACAAATACACTAGCTATCGTCATTTTGACATTTCAAATATAAACGAAGATTTCTTACATAAATAAGTTCTTTTGTTTAATATCTAAACTAAAAGAAACACTTCTAAATAGCAGTCTAGTTGGAAATTTTATTTCAAATTATATTAAAATATGTCAAAAAAGTAGATTTAAAAATTTATGTGATTACAAACCACCAACCACCCTCTATGCCGAAGCAATAGAATAGAAAACAATAAATTACACCAGATTGAAAATAACATTTGTAAAAACATATTGTTTTATCGTATTTTATGGAATTTTCTTTATCGGTCGAATTTCTGTTAATTGAAAGTTTTCTTTGTCTCTGCAACATTTAATAAAGAATTCGGAGAATGGCAGACTCCAGTCATTCTTTATACATACATGTCCAGACCACAAACTGGGAGAATAGAAGTCTCATTAGATTGTACTCGCACCTTAATGATGTGATTAAACAATAATTATACCAAGAAACTCGCCCAACTAGTTCTTCACGAGGACAAGCATGCCAAGTCTAAGTGTCTTATGTTTTTCTCACAACGGCGAGAATAGCAAACGTTTTACAATAATTACTAGCTTTTATATTTAATTCATCAGGCAGGTTGTCCTAACAATTTATTATAATATTATAATGAAAATAATGAAAAATTTGAAATTGTTTACAATCTAAACATCATATACATATTACGCGACAATGTATGTTAGGGGGGAGAGGGGGGGGCTCTGCCTTAATATCCTAAAGCATCACATAAGACAAAAGTCGTAAAAGTTTTGTAACAAGCGACACTTATCCGATTGAAAAATAAAATTTAAGTACTTGTCGACACATCACAGACCAATAATATCGACACGAAAAAAACTACTAGTAACATTCATAACGAAATACCAACTAAAAGAAAACATGAATTTTCAACCAAAAAGATGACTTATCTACTATGAATAATGAATTTTTAATCTCAAAGGGAGAATTTTCAACAAAAAATATGAATTTTAAACCAACAGTGAAATAGTTAAATTTTATGTACATAAAATTACTTTCCAAAAAGACTCATAAGTTGAATCCTCAACCAAATAGATGAATATTCAAACAAATAATTAAGTTTTCCAGCTGAGCAGCCAAATGCTTCAGAAAACAGTCAAAGTTTAAGCAGAAGAGAAGTATTTTCAACAATAAATACAATTTTCAATCCAGACAGATGAGTTTTTATTAAAATATATGAATTTTCCACCAAAAAGTTCATTTTTAACTTAATAGTCCAATTTTCGAGTAAATTATTGAGTTTACAAGCCAAAAAAAGAAAAGAATTTTCTACAAAACAGTTGAATTTTCAACCAAAAAATATGAATTCTCAAAAAAACATGCAATAGGTAACATTTGAAAAGAAATTTTTTTTGAAATAAAAAACAGTATCATTCGAACAAAAAGGCGAATTTTTAATAAAATAGTTAAATCAATGAATTTTCAACAAAATTGGTTACTACTGGCTCTTTTGTTTCATTTTGGACTTTTCGATTTTTCATTTAAGCCAGCAATGATCTTGACAATTTACAAATTACAAAAAGGTCACATTATTTTATCCTCACTTATGTATTATTTATCATCTAAAAATGGTACTAATATAAACAGTAATATTTATTTTAAGTTAAATAATAAATGTATAATTTTGTTAGTAGAAATGTATTTCAAGAAATGATGAGTCAATGCACTTTTTCTTTATTATTCTTTTTTTTTCATCTGCACATAAATTTTGAACCAAAAAGAAAATAAATGTTCTACCGAACAGTTAAACTTTTAACCAGAAAATATGAATTTTTAACAAAATGGTTCAATCTTTAACCAAAAAGATGAACTTTGAACAAAGCAGTTAAGTTTTTGAAGCTAAGAAGCCGAATGTTTCAGAAAGAAGTCGATCTTTAAGCATGACAAAAATAATTTTTAACAAGAAAGATAACTTTCAATCAAGAAAGATGAACTTTTTAGTTGAATTTTCTACTCAAATAGATAAATTTTCTGTTTATAAAAATTGCTTTCCGAAAAGACTCATAAGCTGTCAATAAGTTGAATTCATCAAAAAAGTACACATTTTTTAGAAAATAGTTGAATTCTTAACCAAATAGATGAATATTCAAACAAATAATTAAGTTTTTCAGCTGAACAGCCAAATGCTTCAGAAAACAAAGTTTAAACAAACAAAAAAATTTAAACAATAAAGACAATTTTTAATCCAGACAGATGAATTTTTATTAAAATATATGAATTTTCCACCAAAAAGTTCATTTTTAACTTAATAGTCCAATTTTCGAGTAAATTATTG